>CM045886.1:7132500-7315000 GCA_025169545.1 Anguilla japonica
TACGCACACACACACACTCTGTGCTGTGGGTGACAGCTTCATGAAAATTCGAATTTTTTTCCGGAGTGTCACTACTCAAAGGTCTCGGGGGAGGGCGAAGCGATGACTCAGATAGGGCATGTAATCGCATGGATCTGTGGCAACCCCCCCCCCCCCCCCCCCCACCACACCCCTCCCCCCAAATCGTCCCCCTTTTTGGGAAAAACACTCAAATGTCATGGGCTTTCAACAGAGTCCCAGAACAGCTTTGTCCCAGATTTTAACCCCGTTTCTAAACTGAATTAATTTCAAATACTCCAGTCAACCACGATGGATGTATCCAAGAAAAAAAATCACAAATTGCACATCATGCAAAACATGCACATACATATATATATATATATATATATAAACACATTTTACAAATTATGTATTTCACAGCCCAAACAGATTTCAGTGTCTGTGGCAATCTGTCAACCTATCCTAGCAGCAAGTAGAAAATAATCTTAATTAAACGTGACGCTCTGAAGGTGAAGTGTCGCAGGTTTACCCGCTGCTCACACTGTGGGGACAGAGCTGGAATTACGGCAGCAGGGAGTAATTACACTGCAACGCGTTAGCTTCATTAGCACGAGAGAAAAAAAATGACCTTATTGAATAGACCTGAATATCTCTCCCTCAGACACCTTTATTACACATCGGTCTTGTGTGTGTGTGTGTATGTGTGTGTGTGTGTGTGTGTGTGTGAATGAGTACACACATTAGAGTGCGACAGCAAGTGCAGGTGTGTGTGCATGTGTTATTAGACATTAGTGTGACACCAGGGGCGACATAGTTCAGGAGGTAAGAGCGGTTGTCTGGCAGTCGGAGGGTTGCCGGTTCGATCCCCCACCCTGGGTATGTCAGGTGAGCAAGACACCTAACCCCTAACTGTGGCGAATGAGTGCATGTAAAGCGCTTTGGATAAAAGCGCTATAATTAGACACATTTACCAGAGACCAGTAAACACAGTGTGAGTGTGTGTGTGTGTGTATAATTAGACACATAAGAGACAGTAAACACAGTTGAGTGTGTGTGTGTGTGTGTGTGTGTGTCTTAGGCCTCTTCCCAGTACACTGTAGTATCCCGTTCCCTCCCATCCCCTCCCTTAAGTTCATGGCTGCTAAGCGACTCCTGACTGACAGGCTGAGGATTGCTGCCATGTTGCTTTCCCCCGCCCACGCCCTGTAGACCAGGGGAAGGACAGGTGGAAGGACACACATGCGGAGGTTTTAGACTTAGCCTGAGAGTGTCGGTGAGTATGAGAGTGAGTACGAGTGAGTCTGTAAGAGTGTATGAGAGTATGTGCATGCAGTGCAAACGTGAGAACGGGCAAATGCAACCAAGTGCAAATGCAAGTGTTAGGGAATGCGATTATGAACAAATGCGACCAAGTGCAAATGCGACTGTAAGCAAATTTAACTAAGAGCGAATGTGAGTGAAAGTGAAAGCGATTCTAAGTGCATATATGAATATAAACAAATGCGACCAAGTGCAAATGTGAGTGTAATCGAATCAGACCTGGCTCAAATTTGTTTTCATTCAAATACTTTTTTCTGTTCTCTGTTGATCTTGCCTGGTGTAATTGAGCCTGCCAATATGACCAGAAGGCAGGGTTTGCACTTAGGTGTATTGGAATTTCATTGGTTCCAATACACCAAACAAGATCATGAATGCAGTTACAAGCGAGTGCAAAAATGTATTTATTTATTTATTTATTTATTTGTTTATTTATTTATTTAAAAAGCTCCCTGCTGTACCCCATCCTTCACTACAGTTCCGATCTCCAGCCTGCTGACGCCGGTGATTGACAGGTCCTTGCACGCAACACGACTCCCGCACATTAGGCCGAGCTCCTGCAGGGGGCGCTAGCACACAAGCTCCAGGGGAACTGAACCGTATCTGGCCACAAAGAGTCGGCACGCTCACCTTCGTGCACAGGGACGCTGGGAGCCCTTTTTTTTTTCTTTTTTTAGCTATGTTGACAGGAAGTGATGCAACGCAGCAGATACTGACCTGCAGGTCAGGTGGAGGGGGCTTGGCTGCGGTTCAGGCCTCCCCGCCACGTTGTCAAGGCGACAGCGCGCAGGATCTGCTGACCGGTGCAGAGTTCGCTGCCAAGCCAACGGGGAAGAGCATCGAGACGCCCGGGACAAGGGCGGGCAAGGACAGTCACACCTCAGGCCACCAATCGGGGGGGCGGGTGCGGGACAAGTTTGGAACACCAAAAAAATATTTATTTTTTTTTTTTAAAATATAAAATCAATGACCATTTCTCCTTCAGCTCCTCTCTGTGTGTGTTCACTCTTCAGTTCACTCCTGAACGCCGCAGACGCTGAACACGCACACACATTTTCCACAGACGCTGCAGGAACGAGGCCCCTTACCACAGCCACCGAGCTCGCCGCACTGAACTCGTTTCACAGTCACCGTCTCGTTTTGACATCCTCTTCTGCAAGGACGCGACACAACCGTTACCTGCACGTGTCGCATGTCTTTAAAAAAACAGAGGCAAACACGTTGATATCCTACCCCTGTTTAAACAGGCAGCTTTCCCAGGTCCCTGTGCCAGACCAGGCCTGCTTCCCACTTTCTGCTCTGATCAGAGTCCAGTCTTCAGAAGCCCCCACCCCCCCAGCAGGCAGAAGAAACCCCCAAAAGACGGAGCGACCCCCCGCTGCACCCCATCCAAAATGGGCCAGCCCCTCCCGATCACCTCTCGCACTTCCCTGTTCTCCGCACATCCCTCCCAACATCCACAAAACAAAAACAAAAAAAAAAAACAACTTAGACTTCTTTCATTTCAGGCAACCTCCCAGTTCCGCGGTTCCCCGCGAGGTCACCCCTTGTTCTATTCAGAATCCTGCAGGGAAAAAAAATCTATTCGCAGAGATGACTGCAGGGGGGAAAAAAAGAACTACTCAAAAGAAGAAAAAGATCTCGTAAGCCTGAAAAAGGCTTTGTAAAATTTACGTTAAAAGTTTTTTTTTTCCCCCCACTCAAAAGAAAATACCAGCACGAATACACACACGATGCTAACGAGCACTCCTCTCATTTGTGCTTCATCGCGAGGCCTAAGTGGCATAAAATGGCCTCCCCTGCTTGCTTTTACCCTCTTCTGAATGCCCCGCTGCAGGCCGGTTAGGTTACAGCTACTGCACACTTTTTTACGAATTCGCAGTTTGCTCACGTGTTTACGAAAGGAACACGGTCGTGGTGGAAAGAGCAGGCGACCATTTTCAGAGGCGACGGCGGTCACAGCATCGGCAGGTAGTCACACACCTCTTCTCTTCACCTGCGGTCTGGTCATTTTTGTCACTATGGTGATTTTTTTTTTTTTTTTTTTTTTTTTAAACCAAGTGCCGAACCACCATAACAGTTTAATCGAAAACGTGTGACCTCACTGGATGATATGCGAGTAACGAGGCTTTTTGCGGTGCCGTCGTGTTGCTGGAGAACATGAGCGCACGTATGTACCGTACGCGTTATTGCTTTGAGGAGCAGTGAGTAAGCAGCGATTACTCACTCTACGAGAGGAACACGGAGGCCCCGCGTCGGAAACGGCGGTGGTGGGTCGGCGGCGCTAAGGGTGCCCACACCCGTCTATCGACCGTTTAAAACGGCAGCCCACCCTCTGGCCGAAACGTAAGTGCCAAAAAGTGTGACACAGGGTCCTTAGCTTTAATCTGGAATACGGGCGGAGGGGGGAGGGTTGGGGGTGGAGTCTGTAGGACGTGCACTGAGTCATTTCAATCACCAGCGAGTCTGGTCCAGCTGGAAAAAAAAACAAAACAAAAAAAACGATATTTTCACAGCAGCCACAGCTGATTGACATGCACATATTCATGAGCCAATCAAGATTGGAAAACAGGAGGGAGGGGTTGGACATTAATCTTTGAGGGTCAGTGGGCACGCAGCATAATTAGTTTACCGTTGGTGTAGTGCAGTTTAATGGTGCGTGGGAGGGGAGGGGAAAAAAGATAATAAATGCGTTCATAGACCACGTGTGAGAGGAGCACCCGTACGCAGCTGCTCACCGACACACAGCACTCCACCGTGAGGCACCAGCAGAAACAAAAACAAAACAAAAAAAATTGATTTTTCACGAGCACTTCACCTCAGAACAAACACTGAACAAAATGTCCTGTTCATAACGGATCAGAGAAATACTCCTGCTTGTACATACCAAAACAGAGACAGAGACCTATTTAAAGCCACAAAACCAGAACATAAAGATGAATATAGTATACATTATAGTATACATACTTTTTTTTCTAATTTCTAAACTGGAGAGTAATCCAATTTTCTATTGAATGTCATTTTTCAATGCAAGGGCTTGTGTCCTCTTCATACTCAACTCAACTCAACTACAATGCCAATTGGCTGCCCACCAAATGGACGCCCCACTGATTGGTTAAATCGTAAATTCCCACATTACTTATGCATAGTCTCCTGATAAATAAATTAATACATTTTAAAGCACTTTTCAAAACACCCAAAGACAATAAAATTACAGATAAGAGTCACAGCATCAAAACATAAATAATAATGAAACAGGCCAACAAAAAAAAGAATGAATAAAATTTATATTAGATTAATATTGAAGTACATTTTATCACGTGAAATACAAATACTGCTCAGTCTAGGGTATTTTGAAGATATAAACACATATCTGCATTAACCATGGTTAAACATGTGTCTTTCCATTAACTGCTTTAGAGCCATTTGTCTACTATGTCAGCATAAGGTTACACTGATGTTACGCAAGAACGTACAATTCCAATTCCTGGCTTTGATAACTCAGTTAGGCCACGCTGCATATGGCTGAACAGGCTCTACATCCTGCGGCAAGGTTAAAATCCCACATGGGGAGCGATGTTAGGGACGAGGCTGCGGTCAGCACCAGCAGACACAGCGTATCGGTCATGGACATAGCCGACCCGCAAAAGCTCTTAAGGGAAAAAAAAAAAAAAAAAAAAAGCAGAGTAGGTCTGATGGTCAGATGACAGCATTCCCATTGGTCAGATTCCCATTGGTCAGATTCAAACAGTAACAGCCGGGAGTACCCGCTACTTTCTCACCTTTCCAGCATCCGTCACCGCAGGTGAGCCGACCCATTCTACCCCCCCCCCCCCCGCCCCATTCACACCTCCACGAACCCAAAAAGCCCCGTTATTTATGGCTTGCTAATGGAAAAATGGCCCATCGGCCAGTCTGGGAAAGATATAATTAGCTTGCTCCCTTAATCCACAGCAAGGCATTCACCCGCAAGTTTCCAGCTTAAACTGGCGTCCCAAAGGAGTGCTTGAGAGACAACGGGTATATCACCACCCAGTGGCCATACCAAGGTACTCGGAGCACCATGGAATAGGAAGATAGAGGCAGCGGTGCCATAATTTGGGGGGGGGGGGGTTGGAAAATTCCAGGTGCCCTGACTAATAGGGGCCAGCAAAAAACGAAAGCATTATTACTACCTAGGGACTTCTGGGAAGATGGGCCCAGGAATGCCACTGGTGTCCTGACTGATAGAGGCCATCAAAAAAACACAGCATACAAAATCGCTGGTGGCAACACAGCACACAACCTAAGAGCAGGCAAGGACACTCAAACCCAGCCCTAGAGGCCAGTAGTACTGCTGGTTTCATTTACTACCCAATATTAAACTGATTAATGCCACCGACTGGCCGGAGATTGAACTCACAAAACAAGGTTTAAAATCGGTCTTGATCAGAGCAGAAGAATGAAAACCAGCATCACTGCTCACCTCGAGGGCCAGATTTGAATATCCCTGCAGTAGATTTATTCCGTTTGGGTTGGCGCTTTCATGCAGAAGGATTAAGGATTCAGCCAGCCAACTTGAAAATACATTAGATTTGATGAAATCGGATTAGGAAGAAATCCAAATACGAAAACATTTACAAAAAGTTAAGCTACTAGAGCTCAAACGCACACCATGAAATGCCCGTTAGGCCCCAAAGAGCAGCACGTCCTTCATAAAAGCACCACAAACCCGCATCGTGCAACTCATGCAGAGGAGCATTTCGTCACTACCCAACCCAGAGTCCTTCATGCGATATGTGGGGCATGACAAAGCCCGCAGTGACATCGCTTAACCCACTTTAATAGCTCCACAACGGGACAAGGTAAAACTTTGAAGGTGCCCAAGACCTGAGGACACTGGTCCCTCGTCAAGTTCGCCCAGGAGACTGTGTGTGTGAAAGTTCCTTCTCTCCAAAGGCGACTTCCGTGCCAAGGACAACCTGCACACTGCTTACGTTCTCCATCCTAAAATCGATTTTAAAAGTACACACACACACACACACAGACCCCGCTCCCCCATGCTCACGGGTGTTACTGCTGCTAAATACTGCCATCTCATTTACTTTTTAATGAAGCCATTTATATTTAAACTGGGGGAGGCTTTGGGGGAAATGGCTCCAGCTGCAAGTATCGACCCACCTGTGATAATGGTTAAAAAAAAAATTTAAAAAAAAAATAAAAAGCTAGTTACTGAACTGTGGTGGAATTCCACTGCGGGCTCAAAATAAACCAAGGTTATACGCTGGACACTTTTAAATTATACTTTACCTGAAAAACACTTAACTGTGCAGTGATTTGAATGTCCCCTGGTGTGCATGACAGCTATACAAACAATCAAGACAACTGCAAGACATGAAAATGCTATACTTTGTATACATAGCACACCCCATCTGACAAACTTATTTCTGCAGTGTAGGACCAAAAAGATGTGCATGTTAAACAGGACTACAGCTATAGATCATAAATCTGGACCTCAAACTCAAATCTGGGGAATCTACAGTTATGGATTTTTAAAAAAACTGCCAAAATAAGCTACTATAATTAGGTGTCTCAGGTTAAAAAAAAAAAAAAGAAAGCAATTGGAATGCACCACTGTAACGTGCGATTCCAGATGTCGACTTCATTTTTTGACCCATCTGGCCTTAAATACAAAGAAAGGACGAAAGGAAAGAAAGCAAGAACAGAGAATAAACGATTGGAATAAGCCCCTGGAGGGGCATCATGTCAGCAGGTTTGATGTGTACCTGCATTCAAGGGCCTATTTGAGTCTGAAAACCTGGTTTCCTAGGCCTACATTGCTTTGGGATTCCACCAATCAGCAGCCAGTAGACTGCAGCCCTCAAACTGGCGTTCGAGACCCCAGCCCATTGCAAGAGATAACTGAATCAAACCTTCCTGACATCTTACTGTAGGCCCAATAATCTGTGGTATTAATGACAAGGTGTAGAACTTAAATCTGAAGTTTAAGTGTCAAAGAACAAGCGGACTGCCGCAGAACCACACTATGTTCCTTCAAATCATAATCAAGGGTGAACTTCAATGACAAGGTAATTCCCCAAAGCATGATTCTAGGAAATGTTTATGTAACCCTTTCTAGTCAGTTAAAGAGCTAGAATTTTGTATTTTGAATTCTTAGCTGAACAGTGCTGCAAACATTGGGCAGTGTGGAATTGGCATATGTACAGCCTAAAAGTCACGGTGATGCAGCGCCCTCTAGTGGTCAGCTATAACAGTAGCCCAGCTGACCAACAGGAGTTTTTAAAGGTACAGAACACAACCAATAACTGACAGTGTTCAAGTTCAAATTCGAAAACTTTATTTTTTACACACAACACTTTCACATTTCTTTGTACATGAAAAACACTGACATCTTGAGCACGTATGAAACTCCAATCATCCCCAGACCGCACCTGAAGGAGGGAAACACCTATGAGTGCACAGGTGCATACTAGAGGTATCAAATCTCATCCAAAAAGAGCCAGTGTGGGTGCAGGTTTATTTTAACCCAGCACCTACTTAAGGTCGTGATTGAAGACTACGATTGGTAAACGTAGTTGAATCAGGTGTCGTACTGTAGGGCTAAAAGAAGCCTGCACTCACAGGTCCTTTTCAGATAAGACCAGATACCGCTAGTGGACACCATTCAGAAAGCCTATTAAGTATAAAAGGCCTTAATTTAAAACAAGCAGCAAGTACAGCACGTAACCAAAGAGGAATTAAGCAAAACGTTCAGGAATCCTTCCTTAGACTCACAAATTTAGATCGTATGAAAACACACTATTATAGAAGTTTCTACAATAAAGCTAGTTTGTCACAAGGAAACCCAAAAAACTAAAAATTTAAAAAAAATAAGGCAGCACCAAAACGCATTCAATCCACACACAGAAAAAAAAAAAATAAGTTATTCAGCATCTTCTGGCAAACCCCAACACAGCTTGCTTTCGTCTCAAACACCCACCTGATCACCATGTCATCTGCTTCAGCTATGCCTCAGCAGGCACCTCAGCTCCTGCAGCTGCAGCTGAAGGGGGGGGGGGGGGGGGGGTTGGGGGTCCAGCGTTTCATTACAAGCTCAACACAGCTGGCCTACATTTTTCTCCTGAGGTCCAGCCAGGCAGTGAACATCCTCAATGGCATTCCAAGTCAAGTGCTGTCCATGCAATACACCTGCCACTACACTGTGTGTGTGTGTGTGTGTGTGTGTGTATGTGTACAGCATACAATTACCCACACATTCAGCGGGACTGAGGAAGCAGCACAGTCTAAAAGAGCCCAGGCCAATGGTGGCGTTTTCAGAGACTCATCCTGCGGCTCCTCGCGCTGAGGTCCTTACCTGATCCCTCGCCGTTCTCGTTGCTCTCTAGCACTTCCGCGTCACTTTCGGTGTCGTTGTGCGTGCGGTACTCCTCACTGTCCGTCTCCCCCACGCTGCTGGGCTGCAAGGGATAAGTGGAGCCAAATCCATACACCCACTTACACAGGGACCGTTCGTGCAGTGGACAATTGAAATTAAACTGGGGAAAATAATTCAATGGGGGATATAGGAATCCAAACCCAGTTGGTAATGCATATAAAATCTGAGTAGGCTGCTCACAATACACACAGAGAACACAGTAAAACCAGCCCAATTCACAGCCTATTCATTTGTAAGAGGCTTACATTTTACAATGCAAGCACACATTCTATAATCTCCGGTATTCAAATTGCAGGTACCTAAAAATTATAATCCAATCCTTGTTGTAGGAATCTGTACAAGCAACAAAATGAAATGCTAAAGTGTTGATTCAAAAACAAACTTCAGAGCAAAGCTTAGTGCTCCACCACTGGTCAAAATTTGACATGGGATACATGCACAGGAGGAGGAGAAAAAAAAAAAAAAAAAAAAAAAAAAAATTTCAGTTAGTCACCGAAGATTCTTCCATTTGTGTACACTCATGCCAGGATGTGTTGTAATATCCAGCCCCAGCTCAGATTCCTCCAATCACAAGCACTGTTAAGCCATGTTCTGACCTCATAATCTGGATCAGCCAGGCTGTCCTCCTCCACCAGCTCCTGGGTCAGAACCTCAACCCAGGATGGCTGGGGCAGCTCTTCCTCGTCATCATCCTCATCCACATCATCCTGCTTCCTTTTGCTGCCCTTCCCAGAGGGCTTCGTGGGAGAGCTTCGTACCTCTGAACACACAAAAACCCAAGGCCCATTAACTTGCATTACATTCAACTACTTTTGGGGAAAATCTTTTCCCAGAAATGTTTGGATAATGCCCCCCACCCACCCTCCCAAACCACAACAAAACTGTTCACTGATCTTCAGAAAATATGGTACTTGCCTGGCGACGCCGAGCAGACAATGCTGGTGCAGACTGGGTAGCCGAGCGCGCGCTGCAGCCTACGGGGCAGGAAAGCCAGCACCAGGCGCGTGACCCGATGCAGACGCTTCTTGCCCGTGCGAAACTGGCGTGCCGAAGGGGACTCGGGGAGCTCTTTCTCTGGAGGGGAGAACCCGAGCAGCCACCAGAAGCCACGGAGAGAGCGCATCTGCAACCGCACGCACACGTGCCGTTTTTACACTTGAGCACTTAACAGATGCTATTATCCAGAGCAACTTTGCTTACACTGTGTACACCCAACCCCGTTTACACAGCAGGGTATCTACTAAAGCAACTCAGACGTCACGTGTCATGGCATCGTTTGTGAACTAACGTTACAAAGCGTTGTGAACGGTTGCAAACAGGTTACAAGTCATTTTGACTTGTGTGTCGCTGTGCTTTGAGAGCGCAAAGCTTCACATTTGTAAGAAGAATGAAAGGAAATACGATTTAGCAAGCTAATGGGGGTGCAATAAAAACGCGCCAAAGTGCAAACCACGTACCACGAAACTGACTGGCCAGAACTGTGAAAGACGACAAAGCACAGAGCTAAGGACAGAGCCTCTCTTCACCACAGCCTTGTCCTATAGAAAATACAAAGTCGTGTTTAGGTTAGAAAACATGCCAATTCATTAACCCCGATTAACGTTATAACTAAAACCAAAGGCCTGTTCAATTGTCCTTACGTAGCTAGCTCTTCACAACATGGCTACAACCATACACGTTTGCTATGCTAGTCAACAAAATTAGCACTGCGGCTTCTAGCTAATCAGAACCAACAGCCAGATGGATTTACACGTCATTCTCCGTGGTTAGTATACACGGCATAACTTTATTATTAGCTAAATAAACACGTAGGTGAACCGGTTACATAGTCCCTTGAAGTAGGCTTCATATAAGATCAAACATTACCTCAGAATCTTCCAGGTTCTCTGCCTCAATCCTGTAGCTGCAGGTGGTCGACATCGCCGTAGGTGCAGCAAAGATAATTAACGAGGCGAGCGTTGCATGATGGGGTGTAAATGTATGCTGGTTTTGGCGTCGCTAAACCAATCAGTCCTTTCCAACGCACCTTAAGCAATTAGGAAATTCGCTGAGTCAAATGAGTGGAAAGGCAAAGCAATTTACCTGAATCGGATAACAGTAGCTACATAACTGAATTGATATATGGGCCTACATTTGCCACTCTCAATGTAGAGTCCAATCTCCATTACATTGAATGTACGTTTTAGGCAATATGTTTACATACTATCCGTTAAACTATAAATTCAGCTTCAAGGGCGAACTTCAAAGTTTAACTTTAAGATGAACTGTCGATCAAAATAAGAACAAAACGTGAGTTAGGCATTACTTGGATAAAGCATTGCAGTTTCAAGAAGCAGAACAACGTTGGTCAGGTTCACAAACATGACATGTTTTGCAATTAAACAACTGGGCTATCATAAAACTTCGCATTTAATCAGGCGTGGTGTTGAAACAACACCACCGGCCCCGTATCTCGAACGCATAGGTGGGTTAGTCTTTTTGTTGTTGTTTTTCCTTTGTTGCTGTAAACACTGTGCTGTTTATTAATTTCCACGTATTAGCATGTGGGCGTGTTTATTCAAGAGGAAGGACGGCCACACTTGGTATATTTCCGCCGGCACATCTTCGTCACCAATTCAACGCGCGTCAAAGAGAGTGGGAGACGGATTAAACGGTCTGAAAGGTGGGGGGCTGAAGACCGCGACTATAAAACATCAGTGGCGTCGCACGAGAACATGCGAACCATCAAGCGCTGCAGATAAGTGTGCGCACCACCAAGACAGCTACAATGAAGAGAAACATCGCGGTGACCCGGACCGTCAGCGCTGGAAGCTGCAGCGTTGCCAGCCTCTCCAGAACCTTCAGCACTCCAGAAGACGCGCAGCCGTACACGGCGCGGAGGCACAGCAGCGCCGGGGTCAGAGCACTGAAGTGGGCGACCGCAGGCGCGCGCTCCTTCGGTAGCTCGCTCGTGCTGGAAAACCGAGCGAGCAAAGACAACCTCTTCAACATTGTAGTGACGCCCGACAGCATCCCGCAGTTCACCATTCCCAGCCTGGCGCTGCAGGACGGTTTGAGGTTCTGCGGGAAAGACAGAGAGAAACAGAGTGAAAGGGGAGTCAGAGAAGAGGTTCAGTTCAGCTGGGGTGGCAGCACAGAAAACCAGACAGAGTCTCTTCCCCACTGGCCGACCTCAACTTCACTTTCCTCGTCCCCCGCCTCCTCATCTTCGGGTTTCGGTTCCTCCCCACCGCTGGAGCGAAGAGCCCATCGGAGTACCTCGGATCCCACCAGCAACAACAGGCTTCCGCACGACCGACGCGGGAACTGCGCCCTGCTGGAGGGGCAGGACTTCCCCGACCCGGCCACCAGGGCGGCGTTCTCCCTGCCGCACCTTCCCAAGGTCACCACCCCGTACGGCTTCCTGACCTTGAGCCGGAGCCCGCAGATGGCCGACGAAGAGGCCCTGCTCTTCCAGGCGGGGCACCGGCGCTGTCTCAGAGACGCGGAGGGCGTGTCCCGCGGACGCACGCCGGACCCGAACGGGAATTCGACTTCTCGGACGGGTCGAACCCGCCCGCCTGCCAGCACGTCCTGCCCAGCCCAGCTCGTCCAACGGCGCTCTTCTCCGGACCGCAGAATCTCGGAGACCGGAAGAGCCAAACGGAACGTCCAGGGTTCTGCCAGACGCCCTAAATCCAGATTTTGGGCTGTTCTGCAGAAACACTTCACTAACTTGAAGGAGAAGTCCCAGTGACTGAACATTTACACCTCTCATAAAAATGCAAGCGCAACATGATGTACTTTTTCCACTGCAAACACAGAGACCAGCAATAATTCAGTTTTTTTTTTTTTCAACTGCATTTGTGGAAATACAGCACAACCTTACATTTAAAGTTTTATTTTAAATGGCTGTGTGTTTTCTTTCATTTTCATTAGAGAAAAAAAAGGTTTTATGGCTTTCGTATATTCATTTTGTATTTAAGGAATGTACATGTATATTTTTATCATGCCAAAAATATCAATTTTTTGCATTTGTGTATTGTGATGTGCTTGTGAATTATTGAACATCACAATAAATCTTTAAATTTGTATGATGCAAACTTTACTGTGTCTTTTCGTATTTGTATGGATCTGTAGGCCTATACTAATGGACGATAGTGGCTCTATAGACTCACCCTTGCATTCTAAATGTTAAATCAGTCAAGCATCGCACATTACGCCCTTTTCTGTTCTTTACATTATGCACTTTTCACATACAGTCCTTTTTATAGAGCTGGATATTTACTCACTTATATTTAAGTTACTGAAGCGATGCAGGTTAAGTATTGTACTTGAGGGTACAACAGCACCTGGGAGTAAAAACTACAATCATGGAGTTGCAAGTGTAGTTTCTTAACTGTTAGGTTCCAATGCCACCCCCATGCTGTCACCCCAGGTGATGGAAATGCTCTAGCCTGGCTATATCATGTTTAACATCACTGTCAGTGAGTGTATGTCCAGTTGGTGAGTAATAATAATGAGCTTCTTTTTGTTTGTTTAAATTTTATAGCAAATGATTTCTAGTTCAAGGTCAGGCATCAGTCGCATTGTAAAAGACTCTAAGGCACATGGTAAATGGACTGCATTTATATAGCGCTTTTATCCAAAGCGCTTTACAATCGATGCCTCTCATTCACCCATTCACCCATTCACCCATTCACACACACACACACACACACACACACTCACACACCAACGGTGAAAGGCTGCCATGCAAGGTACCAATCAGCTCGTTGGGAGCAATTAGGGGTTAGATGCCTTGCTCAGGGACACTTTGACACACCCAGGGCGGGGGATCGAACTGGCAACCATCCGACTGCCAGACAACCTCCTGAGCTATGTCACCCCCAGTCTGGTACAGTCTGGTAAGCCACACATGCTGGCCCTTCTGTGGAGTCTATTTTCTCATTAGGCTGTATAGTTAGCAGTAAACACTTAAAGGACCTTTTTGTTAATCCACTGGGTGCAACTGGTTTCACTGCAGTCCTTCTGAGCCTGTTACAAGTGGCTTGAGAGCGACGATCAATAACGAAATGCCAGTACACAGTAAAATGTCCAGTGTTAATTCTACTCTACCAGTGTTAATTCAAGTCTAACAGTGTTATTTAAACTCTTAACTGATAACATTTGGTCCCACTTTGGAATGTGGGACCAAAGACTATCTATTGAGTGATGAATTAACACTGGACATTTTTCTGTGTATGTATAGAATACTGCCTTAAGGAGTCCTGGAACCTGTACAGTTCATTGGAGGTTTGGTTGCAAAAAGAACATTGTAGTACAGGGGGAAAAAACACAGTAAAATATCCAGCGTTAATTCAACACTTAACAGAGTACATATGAGTCCAATAGGGGCCTTATGTATTCTGTAGAAGTTGATTTAATGCTGAACATTTAACTGTGGATATCTGACCAATTAAGACAGTGCTTTGTGAAGACATCATAAAAAGGCGGTTTCTGTCACACATTTGCATGTATTGAACATTGTTGGCAACACGCAGAGTTGGGCTGTACTTAATGATGCCTCTTCCTATACAGCTCCATCAGCTCATTCCCAGCCTGTGTGTCTCGTCGGCGTCAAGAGGCTGGTTGTGCATGATCTGAGCATGCCCTAATGAGGCCCCCCCCCCCCCCCGGATCTCTCTGTACGCACGGCTGCTCTCTACAGAAGGAACAAGAGGGCCTCTAAACTGATTAACCTCCATTCTGTGCCCCATTCTCAACAGTTCGCAATCTCTCGCTGTCACATTTAGCAAAACTTCACTAAAAAATGAGATGTGGCAACAACAAAAAAATGCGTGTGATGACAAGAAAGCTTTTTCATGAATGTACTCTGGCTCTGCAATTCTTAAAATAAACACAAACATCCACCCTTCCATTTTGAGGAATAAAGCAAAGCGTTCCCCCTGTTTAAAAATGGCAGTGCTCTCTTACCGCCTCTCTAAATTCCTTCCATGGCACTATATCTATTGCTGTGGCGGTGGTGTGGTATCATGGGTAAGGAACTTGTAAACCAAAGGTTGCAGGTCCACCTGTATAAATCAAAGAAATAGATACTATGTAGTAGATCATAAAGTCATTTCGCATGTCATGAAACGCTAAAGAACTGCGTAAGAAGAACATTGCTCAGCTTAGTGTTGTGAATGGATGAGATTTCATGTAAATGCACGGAAGAAAAAGGTCAGAGGCTCCCCGGTCCGTGGAAAAATCTTTTCGCCTCTGTTTCCTGTAAAAGTGGGGGTTTGAGGTCAGTGAGGGGCGGGGAGGCATCAGACAATGTGGCCGTTATCAAAGCCTGTCTGATTCACACACGTCTCTCTCGCGCGCGCGCGCGCGCGCTCTCTCAGGCCCACTTGAAATCTATATATGCCACATGCAGAGGTTTCTAAGGAGAACAAGCACTCAGTTGATTATGCGAACGGAGTTTAATCCAATAACAGCAGGCGCCACTGCTTCAGACCTACGCAGGTCCCTCCATACAACCAGCCCTCGCGCATTTGTATAACAATGATCCTCTTTTTTGTCATACGTAATCTCGGTCAGGACGGTGGCGATGACTCAACACCATCGGCAATAACAAAATAGGCTAAGATAAATGCTAAACCGAGGATGCATTAAAGACAGACTATCTCGTAATTTTAAAACAAACTGTATATTGTTATCCGTCAGCTAGCTTCACCTGTGAGGCAAATAACTTTGAGGTACTTCGAGCTTGACCAGTTTCATGTGAGCTAAAAGCACACGAATTCCAGACATGCGCTTTGTTAATAACCCAAGGAATCTTGCATGGATGAGGCTTAAAAACTACATTTAAAACTTACAGGGAAAAAATGGTTTCTGAGTCCCCCTTCATGCCTATAATGCTAATGCGTTTTTCTGTTTTTTACTCCTAGTCTAGTATTTGAACTATTGGGCCTGAACAAAACCAGCTTTCAAGCCTTTTCATTCTTACATAATCTGCTGACATTTGCATTATACTGAAAAACAGATCTGCAACGAGCAGTTTATCACGCTCGCTCGAATTTCCTGTAACATGAAAAAAACTGCGAGTCCGCGCTAAGCAAAGGGAAGATTGTGCCAGTTTTTATGCTCAGTTTTAATGTTTCTGAAACGTATCATCAGTAATTAGGTGTTTGGCATACCCCGACCAAACGCAGAGGACAACAGTGGCCTCTAATGGACACTCGTGTATAACGGCCTCACTCAACAAGCGGCCTTTGCAAATTACAGCGCAGTCACGATGATTCCCGTCGTTCAACACTCAGGAAGGAAACGGTGAGTAAATCATATTATATCTTTTCAGTGTAGGCTCACCACAAGAGCCCCAGTTGTGCTGCACAGTAATATCAAAATCAACATCGTTCTGTTCATGACAAGAACAGATTGGATTGACTAGCCCAGGAGAGTGAAGTGGTTGATGATTCTCAGTCCAGTTGCATTTTCGATGGAACATACTGTAGCATTTTACCTCTGCTTGTCATGCCAATACCCTTTCTAATCATAGCCCAAAACACAAGATCGATTCTCCCATATAAATATTTTGGGTCACATCCACAGTGTCACCAGTGTAGAAACATGATCACATTATCAACTTGCAGAATTAGACTTATGTCATTGGAAAGCTGGAAGTTTCATGCCAGTAAATGAAACAAAAAACAACAACGTTTGTCTTCATGAATTCAAAATCAAGCCGAATTGTCCTGCGGAAGGAGAACCCGGTGGAACCAGATTCAGTTTCACATGAAAGTTACGCGGAATGTTTCAGGTTGTGCAGGACGAGGCGAAAGAGGACAGTCTATGTTCCTTCGTTTATTCGCGCATTTTCAGTTACGCTGGGCCACGGAAAAGGGAAGTGGGGCACAATGGAACGGCAGTGTGTGCAGGTCAGAGAGAGAGAGAGAGATAGAGAGAGGGGTCTAAGGGGAAGGTCAAACGGTCTCAAAGCGAGGGAAGAGTTGCAGAAGCAGTTGCAACGCGGACAGGGGAAGATGTGCTTGTGTGTGTGTGTGTGTGTGTGTGTGTGTTCGCCCTCTCGCGTTTGAGGTTTTCTGCAGGAACTCCCATACCAGCGCACGGCGGTTCCGTTAACCAGCCTCAGACTTCAGAGATCAGAGATCACAGAAACAGATAGTGTCTCTTAGACAACACTTACCCACGGTGAGAGAAAGAGAAAGAGAGAGGTAGAGAGTGTGCGTGTGTGTGAGAGAGAGAGAGAGACAGAGACAGACAGTGTGTGTGTGTGAGAGACAGAGAGAGAGACAGACACGGAATGTATTTTTGTGTGTGTGTGTGTATGTGTGAGAGAAAGAGAGACAGTGTCTGCGCGTGTGAGAGAGAAAGAGAGACAGTGTCTGTGCATGTGTGTGAGAGAGAGAGAGAGACAGTGTCTGTGTGTGTGTGTGTGAGAAAGAGAGATTGAGAGAGAGAGACAGTGTCTGTGTGTGTGTGTGAGAAAGAGAGATTGAGAGAGAGAGAGAGAGAGAGAGAGAGAGCGCGTAGCCAGCAAAGCATACGTACAAACTGAGAGTAGAGCAGTATCCTCGCGTCAGAGGGAGTGAGACCTCTCGACTGCTGAAGACTCTGAGCTCCACAGCGGACCGTCCCACCGACAGCATGTGCAGCAGGGCGGACATGGCAGGCTGCCCCCCTCCCCTGCCCCTGAAACAGCGCAGGTAAGACCAGACCGGCCGTCCCGCACAATTTCACCCCTTCAGTCAAGCGCCTCGATCTCAGTATGTGCAAAACAGCAAATAAATAAACGATGAAACGATAACTTCAGCGCAGAGAAACCGTTCAGGCAACACGTGAACCCGTGGGTGCATTCTGCTCCTCGTCTGCGCATTGTAACGTTCCTGTAGACCAGAGCTGCCGAAGCGTGTTCCTGGAGATCTACCTGTCCTGTAGGCTTTCACTCCAAACCTAACAAGGCGCACCTCGTCCGACAGCGAGAGAACTCGTTGAGCTGCTGATTAGTACAGAATCCAGTGTGCCAGGTCAGGGTATGAATTGAAAACCTACAGTAGACAGTAGATCTCTGGGGAACGGGGCTGGGCAGCCCTGCTGTAGTCTGGCTGAGGATGCTCTCGCTTGTGCTTCTTGACGCTGACGCTCCTGTAGCTTAGCGCTAGCCCGCCCGCCCCCCCCCATGCTGATCCCAATGGCCGTCTCGCCCCAAAGGAGCACCGACTCCAGAGGCTCCAGCACGGGGTCCAGCATGGATCTGGAGCTGGAGGGGGGGGAGAGGTACAGCCTCCTGGGGTCCCCGCGCGAGGCCGCCCCCACCCCCCCCTCGGAGGTCTTCTCCCCGCCCACCGACTGCCACGCGCCGCGGTGCCCGATACATCACAGAGACGGTGAGCACGCGCCCCCCGCGCCGAGTTACCGTGACGACCCCCCCCCCCTTCCCCCGCACCCGCACCCCCAACCAAACACAGACACGCCGATGACTGGCTGAAAGTTTTTTGTGCTGTGTGCTTGGGTTGGGGGGGGGGGGTTCAGCGTCCTGGACATCGCGTGCTTTTGGGGCCACCGAGATGAAATCGTGAAATCATGTCGAAAAAGCAAAGCTTGAGAGAAGCGCGTGTGCGTGCGTGCTGCAGCCCCTGCCCTTCGTCGCTTCCCCATTCGATTCTGTAGTGAATGGGAGGAAGTTACACCTGAAACCAGACTCCCCCGTCACTAACCTCAGGCTGACAGACGTCAGACCACAGGGTTAGAGGGCGTCACACACTCTGCGTAGTGCTCATTTCCCTCTGAACACTTGCGCGACTGGTAGGCTCAAAAAAAAATAATTAAAAAAATGCCGGAGAACATCTGCAGACTTCAAGTGTTCAGTTGAGAACAGTGGTGTTGTTCTCCTTTTGGTATGGTTTCTAGTCCTGTGACTTTTGAAATGGGGGGGGCGGGTGATTGTGTGACTTTGTGTGTGTGTGTGTGTGTGTGTGTGTGCGCTTGCACCTGTGTGTGTGTGTGTGTGTGTGTGTGTGTATATGCATGTGATCCCTCTTTCTACAGCTGCTGTGCGGTTCAACGATGATTAACCAAACTAAGAAGTTGCAAGTGCAAACTGCACGAGCAGAGCAAACATCATTCTATATTTGCTGTATTAATGGAGCCAGGTTACATATTTCAGGAGGCTATTTTTACCCAATATGGCCAGACCGCGACCGACAGGTTATGACACGTCACCGATGCGCTGCAGTTTTCCGCACTAACTCGCGTGAACACGCAGAAAGCCTGGTCCTGACTGGCGCACGGCTAAAACCAACAGTTTCGCTGAAAAAAGTCACCACACAACTTTTTTTCTCAGGAGGCTGCATCAAGGTCCAGTACAATTTAGCACATCTCCACATTATTAAACGTGATCGTTTCCTCTCGATAGTGTTTTTTTTTTTTAAAGCCGTTAGCATAACTGTCATATGCGTTGGTGGCAGGTAACTGTGGTAGGACACCTGTGTTTCTAACTTAAGGGCCTCTCTTCGTCAGGTCATCAGGAGAGATTTTTTTCGGACAGCACCCCGCCGCCGGTCCCCAAGAAGAGGCTGGCTCGAGCTCTGTCCTTGCCGGGGGAGTGTCTCCACCCCCGGTGCTCCCTGCCCTCCAGACACCAAAACTACGACAACCCCCTCTACATGCT
The DNA here is from genome assembly GCA_025169545.1 of Anguilla japonica. Taxonomy (NCBI): domain Eukaryota; kingdom Metazoa; phylum Chordata; class Actinopteri; order Anguilliformes; family Anguillidae; genus Anguilla; species Anguilla japonica. The sequence goes on from CM045886.1 coordinate 7,151,910, forward strand.
GACCCCCATCAGAGACAGCCAGCTGGAGGTGGAGAGAGAGAGCCAGAAGCCGACGTTCCAGGCCCCGCCCCCTCCTCGTCTACCCCTGGGACTCCTGACCTTCGACACGCCCGACTCGCAGCTGCCCCGCTTTTTCGGGAGCTTCCAGGACCAGGAACGGGTCTCCCTGGATATCCAAGAGTGCCACCTGCTGTTCCTGAGGCGCATCGCGCGGCAGCTGGAGACGCTGCCCCTCGGCTGGGCGGAGTCCGCGAAGGGGATCGAGTCCTTCCAGCCTCAGGAATTCCAGCTTTGCGAAGGTCACCCGTCGAAAAAGATGGGGGGATGCCGTTTTCTACTCCGTTCGTTGCCCACAGTTGCCTGGGAGGGTGTTCTCCGCCAAGGTAAGCAAGTGGCCACAGGCAGGGTGAGTGTTTAACGTGTGATTCTCCACTAGACCTGAGTCACAGTGTATTTGTCACCACCGTTAATGCGGTTCCTCAAATATACCACAGAATTTCACAGTTCTGTGGTATATTAGGCTATGTCTGCCATGTCCACATATTGTGTAATTTCAGAACACACCACCAGGGCAGTCATTAATTTTATATTTAGCTGCAAATGGTATAGGACCAAAGGAACAAAAAAAATTAAGTTGTGCATAATAAATAAAAAAATCATACTGCAGGTATTACAGATATTTTCACTCCTCTGGGCACATCAGAAAACTGAGACGATTTGCACATGCTTATTTATCTGTGCTGCAGGGTAAGCACCCCAGCTGGTTCACTGGGAGATGCCTGTTGACGAATGGCGAGCACAGAGAAAAACAATCACGAGAAAAAGAAAATAATTAATCGAGAAATCAGTTTTTATCCACCATAGAAACAAACGCGGGGCTCCAAGCCAGAGATTTGAGACATACCCATATATGGCAACCCCCTTGCTCCTGCGTAGAATGAGCACATTTGAGAAACACTTCCTGCGCTGCAAGCACCAAGTTGAGCAATTTAACTGCCTGTTCTCATGTAAGTGATAGAATGTGGCCTTCCTGGTACCACAGCGCTCTGTGCAAGAATGAGGCTTTGCAGGGGCTGTTTTCAAGCGTGCTCATATTTGGAAATTGTACAATCGGGCGTTAGCGCAGCGACGGTTACTCATTACTTATCAGCGTCTGCTCACGCTGAGCGAGGGCGGAGGTTGGAAAGTCATCTGCGTTTTCATCCCCCTCAGGTTTACAGGCCAAACAGCAAAGCCGCCGCGGCAGCCCTTTCGAAGCCCCTGCCACCCCACGTCAATATTCAGCAGCTCTTAGTGCATTTCCCACAATGCCCCGGGCCGGAGAGAGACGTCAGCGCCGAGGACCGAATGTCCCTGGAGTCGCCACACGGTGGCAGCACCGAGCAGGGAGAGTCTCCCGAGCGGCAGGGCCGCACGGTGGCGTCGCTGCTGTCGGACGGCTACGCGGCGGACGTCGAGCGCGAGCTCCCCTGGGGGACGCTCGAGGACTTCGTCCGCGACGGAGCCGCCCTCCGCCGCGCCCAGCCTCAGCTGTACGAGCGGCAGCTCGGCCTCCTGCTGCTGCAGGTGGCCCGGGGCCTGCTGCACCTGCGCGAGCACGGCGCCGTCTGCGTAGAGCTGCGGCCGCGTGACGTCATACTGGCCTGGCCCGGAACCGGGAACGGGGGAGGAGCGGAGGGAGGGATGGAGGGAGCAGGCGAGAGAGGCGCCGCAGAGGGAGGGGCCTGCGGAAGAACCGAAGGACTGGAAGGTGGGGTGGAGACGGGGGCGGGGGCGGGGGGGGGCGGGGGGGAGGGGGAGAATCTGGGCGCGCCCGTACAGGAGCTGTGGAAAAGATGGGGCCCCCCACGGGCGGCGCTGACGGCGCTCCAACCTCAGTCCGAGCGCGAGGCGAGCGGCGACTCCGACGAGGTCCGGCTCGGCCGCCTGCTGCTCCTCTGCCTGCATCACCTCCCGGAGGCCCCCGTCCCGGCGCCGGGTCCGAGACCCTCCGCCTGGGACCCCCCCCAGAGCCCCCCCCCGTCCCCCGGCGGGCTGCTCCGGCTGGCCCACCAGCTCCTGGACCCGGAGAGCGGGGTGGGGCGGCGGAGGCCGTCGGCGTCCTGCAGGTCCTCCTCTGGGGCCCGCAGGCGGAGCTCTTCCTGCAGGGCCGGCCCGGCGCCCCCTGGCCCGCGCTGCTGGCCAGCTGGCTGTCGCTCAAGCGCTCGCTGCTGCTCCAGGAGCTCTCCGAGCTGGCGCTGTCCGGCGCCGAGGGGCGGCCCGACCGCGAGGACGTCCTGTGCCTGCGGTACCTCTCCGCGGCGGAGCCCGACGCCGTGCTGAACATCGCCGCCCTGCTGGGGCTTCACCAGACCGCGCCCTAACTACGTCTACAGCTGCATAAAGTGACTTTACTCACGTTCCTGGCTCTCGTATAAATTTTCGATAAATTATTTCCCACTCATTACAGGATTTATTAAATGTTTTTCTCAAAAATACTTTCCTTCTCGTAGCAATTCTCACCTTTATGTGTACCTACAAGGAAGTGAACCCTTGTGAGCCTAAAGACTACATACACTTTCATCAGCTAGGGGGCGATATAGCTCAGGCGGTAAGACCGCTTGTCTGGCAGTCGGAGGATTGTCAGTTTAAACCCCGCCCCTGGGCATGTCGAAGTGTCCTTGAGCAAGACACCTAACCCTAACCTCTAACTGCTCTGGCGAATGAGAGGCATCAATTGTAAAGCGCTTTGGATAAAAGCGCTATATAAATGCAGTCCATTTACCATTTACCATTCAGCTGAGTATATACTGAAAGAAGCATTTCAATTATCCCAGTTACAACTGTTGCAATCCTGAGTTTGCATTTCATGCTGATCTGTCAACTGAATAATTAAACAGAAAATTCTGGAAGTGAACATCCTTCATCTTTTAACCCATGTCTAATGGAAACACCATCAATCCTGGCATGCAGAGCCAAACTAGCCAGTGACTCCTGTGGTTCATTCCAATCGCTTATTTCATCCATCCTCGTCTGGTCCAGTAATCCATCGATGGCCGCCACTCTTGGAGTTCCAATTCTTTAAAAGCTCCTTGGAGGAGCGAGGAGGATCCGGGAGCATGCTTCACTTAATACACAAACACAGCCTTTGCAGAAGTCTTTTTTCGAAATGCATGACCTCCGGACCCCACCTCTCCCAATTGGTGCTGCGTCAAACTGATGTTAGACTGAGCAAAGGAGGTGCCACTCGTCTAATGCACGCTTCCACGCTTTCTCCACACTCTTATCTATCCCTCGAGTGGAGCGAAGGAGTGAGGAAAGGACATGGAGATTAACGGAGTAAAAATAAGTGATTGGAATGAACCCCTGGTATGATTCCCATTCCCCAAGGAGGTAGGACCAGGCTATTGCCGGGGACAGCCACAATCCACCTGACTAATGCAGAGCCAAGAAGCCGAATCAAACATGCACCGGCACGTTTTTATGCAGATTTAAAATGCTTGAAGGCTTGATTACAGAATCTTACCCAACATTTAATCTAACTAGCAACTAATGCTGCATAGTATCTTGGGGAGAGTTGCATGGCAAATTCAATAGATCAATTTAGCAATGTATCCATGGTTGGAGAGCTTGCAGACACGCTCAACTCATATGAAAATCTGTTTGTAGGTCACACAAGACAAGAGTGCAAGGAGACATTCATAAACCACAGTTTTAAGGTGAGCAGTTTTATTTTGCACACTGTTACAACATGCAGATTTTCAGTGAAACAAAAACAGGTCTAAAAATTCAGAATCATGCACACATATAAAATCAATACAATAATGAAGAGGAGAAAAAAAATAAATCAACAAAATGAGAATGAAAAACTAATTACACTTAATTCTGCATGGGAATCTTACCCATAAATATTACATCCTAAGGATGATCAGTAGGCGTTGGATTGAGGACACTGGTGAAGCTAAATCGGCACACAAAGTTTAATCTCCCATTTTTTTTTTAAAATCATCCAACATTGAGGCTCTTGTGTTCCGGGCTTTTCTCAGTTTTACACTACGTGCGGGTGGCACTGCTGCGATGCGACGATTTCTTAACGTTGGTACAGGAGAGCGTGAGAAAGAACGAAAGGTAGAAAGAAAGAAAAGAAAAACGCACACGCAGTCACCACAATGCTGAGATTTTTTTTTTTTTTTTACAGGAACTGAAACAGAAAGGGTAGCGGGGGGGGGGGGACGGGGGGGGGGGGGGGGGGGCGCATCGTGGGAGTCGTCCGGGAGCTTTATTCGTCGTCTGAGGAGTCTCTCTCGATGGTGTACGCCATGAAGAAAGCATCGGGGCGAGGGGGGGCGAGGGGATGGCCTGGTCTCACAATCTCAAAGCCCAGGAAGCTGAAAGTCCGCAGCAGTGACGCTGGGGGGGGGGGGGGGGGGGGAGAGAAGAGAGAGCGTGAGCTTTGGCCTATTACATGGGGGAAAGGGAGGGAGACAGAGAGAGATAAACAGAGACAGAGAAAGAGGGGGAGACAGAACAGAAAGAGACAGACTGAGGGGGGTTAGGCTTGGACGATATATTGACACTATAATTATCAAATTCAGTAACTTTTGTCGCCCCCTTGTGGTGTATTGCATTTGATAATTACCAATGAGGCACACTGTCAAGCCCTATAGGGGGGAGAAGGGGGGGGGGGGGGGGGGGGGGGGGGGGGGGGGGAGGACAGGCGTACCTCGATCATCGCGGTTCTTGTGGAAGCAGATGAAGACGTGGTCTACCTGCAGCTGCTCCTCAGCAAACTCCAGCAGGAGAGCAAATCTGTGGAGGGGGAGGCCAGGAAGTGATGTCATCTGCACTATAAGCCCACCATTTACACTCCCAGCAACTAGTACATTAAAAATCACTCAAATGTAGCCTTAAGAAAACACTTTGCCAAAACTAAATCTACATTTAACTATATAATCTATCTTCTCAACACTAACCTCATGAAAAAAAAAGTTAAAAAAAAAAAAAGTTAAAAAAAAAAAAAAAAGTTCAACAGATTATGACTAACTTAAACTGAAGGCGTCAACCAATGGGGAAGCTGGATTTAGTTGAGAGAATTGTGTCTTGACCAATCACGCATCAGGAAACATTAAAAATACATGAGCTAAGCCTGTCCAGCTGTGCTCATTGCTCATACTTGTTCACTGTGTGTGGCAGTTAGGAATGAGCTCTTCTGACTGATCACAGCTACGAACTGCTAGAGGGGAGGTCTAACCGAAGTGGTTCAAGAATAAAAAATAAGTAAATGATGGAAAAATATTTTCTTAAGATGGCCGGCCTGCAAACCACTCAACCTGGCGCTAACTAGACATAAAATTAAACTTTAAAAACCGAAATGGCTAAGCCAGGTATTAATTTTAGCTCACCTCAAAAAGGTCACAAATGCCTTAAGGACAAAACGGTTAATCGCGCACCAGTTCGTTTACAAAACATTGCAAAACAGAAAGCAATTATGGCTCAGTTATGGTGGACAGCACCACCTCGATCTTTTTACATCACACAGTATAACGGTGATTCTCTATCTCAGCCCTACCAACCCGTGTATTGCCTGTTGTTTTTTGCTACAGACATTCTCTTGCTTAATTAAGGTGGTTGAATTCATAAACGTTTCATAAACTTTACCTTAGACCTTGTAACACTGCAGGTCTGGCAGCTTATTTACATCGTCTCAGTGGCCAAAGTGTCCACACATTTCACCAATTAAGAACCTACTGATTCACCGCAGCCATTAATTTGAATCAGTTGTTAAAAAAAAATTTTTTTTTTTTGTTTTATAATAATTTTACCTCTTTATTTGCAATCATTCACAAAAAACACAATGTGACATCACTCTTCATGATGGCATGCATAGCCATCTTAGACATAACGTGGCCCGAGGGTGAAGAATCCCTCAGAACACTGAATGCCTCCAAGAAACATGAACAGCCTGTTTAAAATTCTGCTATTGCAGTTGTGGTGGGAATGAGAAACCTGCATACACAGAGGGTCCCCAGGACTGAGTCTCAGAAGCACTGGGACATGCGGGGGGGGGGGGGGGGGGGGGGGGCGTAGCACTCACCCGTCCTTGCTGCCCTCGGGCAGGGCTCCGGGGGGGATCTCGATGTACAGGTTCCCCCCCTTCAGCGCCCCTCTCCAGGAGCAGGGCTTGCCCTCGGCCCGGCGGGGCTCGAAGTGCAGGAAGCGCACGCGGGCAGGGGGGGGCTGCTCCTCCAGAACCAGCAAGCGAGCGTCCTGGGGGGAGGGGGGAGGCACACGGTGAAAAACGGGTCCGCGATCGGCCCATCGGCTCATCGGGCCGTACGATCACTGCATGCGCAAGAGTCCGAAGAGCAGGGAAAATAACACACGGCAGCAGTGTAGCACAGTCGGCAAGGAACCGGGCTTGTAACCGAAAAGGTCGCAGGTTCGATTCCAGGGCGGGACACTGCCGTTGCACCCTTGAGCTAAAGGTACTTAACCCGCATCGCTTCAGTTATATATCCAGCTGTATAAATGGATGCAGTGTAAATGCTGTGTAAAAAGTTGTGCAAGTCACCCTGGATAAGTGCTAAATACTTGTAATGTAATGTAACAAGGCTGAATAAATTCCGTATGACTGTAAGAAAGTCTACACAATTTAAACTGGGCATGACTTGTACCAATTACCGGTGCAATTAACAGATCAAGACTAAATAATCCTTGAACAAAACATCAGTTTATGACAGGACTTTTATTCTGGTGAGCCATGCAGCTGAGACCCAAATTCAGGGGGCATCTGAGGGACTTCAGTGACTGAACTGTGGACTGAAGCAGGCAGGCTGCAGCGCAGGCTACACGGGGGTGTGTGTCCCCGAAAGGTCCCGTCTGGCTCTAGCACGCGTGCAGTAAGAATGCCCCGCCCCACGGCCCTCGGGCACACCATGTACATGATGACTGATACAGGCATTCAGGGGAGCAGGACAGGGAGGTCATTCATGAAGCTGCAGGTCCTGCAGTTAGAGAGCAGTAAAACCTCTGTGTGTGTGTGGGGGGGGGGGGGGGGGGGGGGGGGGGGGAAGGGCTCACCGAGTAGAAGAGTTTAGCTGAAAGATTGCGATCCCTCTGGTCATTCCCTCGCCCACCTGGGATCCTCAGGGGTGGGAGAGGGGCATCAGGAGCACCACAGAGGCCCCGGACACAGGTTACTACAGGAACGGGAACACCGACAAGGACTGCGGGGGAGGGGAGGGGGGGAGAGAGGGAGAGATCTGTTAGCCACCGCAGAGGAAAGCATTAGAGATGCAACACTAAGGAACTGAGATCAGCACGGTTTCATGAAGCAGGATGACTGCATTAGCTGGATAACTGCATTAGCTGGATAACTGCGTTAGCTGGATAACTGCATTAGCTGGATAACTGCACTGAGAAAACCCTGAGGAACCCCCTCAGATTTGGAATCTGGACTGAAGTTAAAGGTAAAAAGCTCTTAACGGGTTACCCCACGCAGTTATCCAGCTAACTCAGTGATCCTGTTTCATGAAATTCCCCATCCTAGATTTGCACCATCATTCAATCCAAACCGACTTACACAGTCGACTTCACACACCGCGTCCCAGAACCCTTTCCCAACACACCGAAGCCCGGTATCTCATCCCCATCCAAAAAAAAAAGCATTAAATAAACTGCCAAACCTCAAAAAGGACCACTAATGTTGACTACCCAAAATGGAAAATAGCCTCATTTCCTCTTATTATCAGTGTGCTCTGACATTCACTGCTCTCAAGAGGCCTGTGCCTTTAAGAATATCTACATTGAAATCAGTCATGCAGATGAACATGACCGAACAGAACACAGGAAAAACTAGTGGCTTCTTGAAAAAACAATGCCAAACCACCGAGAGCAGAAGTTATTCATCAACAAGCAACGGCGAGTTAAAAGTAGACTCGGGTGACTAATAAAGACAGTTTGTCCTCCAAGCAAAGCAGCAAGCAAAAACCTGGCAGCCTGTGATTTTTTACTGAAGTTCATGACAAATCCCACAATGAGTGCAGAGAACACACCCACCTGGAGTGTGGGGGGAGGACAGGTTTTAGTATTAATCAGCACACGGACCACAGGACGGGTTAACAAAAGGTAGATTCCATACAGACATTAGGAAGAATTTCTTCCACACAAGAGTAGTCAATGTGTGGCATAGCCTGCCAAGTCACGTGGAAGAGGCAGAAACTCCGGGGATTTTCAAGACTAGGCTTGATACAGTGTTAGATACTATCTAGTCTGTAGGTAATCAGAGCACTGATTTAGTTAGGAAAATGGAGAGCACTGTTGGGCTGAATGGCCTGTTCTCGTCATTATATTATGTTAAGTTCACAGGGTTGTACCGAGGCAAACCAAACAGGACCCAGAAGGTTGCGGACAAACAAGAACCGCCATTTTCCTGCAGCATTCAGAACTCAAAAAAATTGCCTCATGTAAAAAAAAAAAAAAATTCAAAAAAAAAAAAAAAGGGGGAAGTGAATTACTTGAGAAACCAGGGGATAAACTTAAAAAATCCCCCCCCCCCCCCAATTCCAATTCTGCAGTTTTCAAAAGAGCAGCATGAAGAACTCAGCAACTTCCAGTAGTGCTCATGTCCAGCTTGTGACTGCGGTTTTGGCCACTGTTGGGGGGGGGGGGGGGGGGGGCTGGGTGTGGAGTATGGGGTGGGGGCTAGTTCTGCATTTTACTTCTACTTAGCAGCAGGCCTGGTTCACGTTCATGAATCCTCCTGCAGGCGCACAGGTTACCAAGCAACCAGAAAAGGGGGAGGGGCTGAGTGGCTCATCCTTGTGTGAGTGACACCCACTTCCAGTGGGGATGAGCAACACGCCTGACACGAGACCTAGACCACTCCAGTCCCAGCCGGAAGTCTTTTACGGAAGGGAATGGGTTTCAATTACAATGACAAGCACTCACTAAAGACACAAACAAATGATATAAATCATTTAATTCATTCATCATTCCCAAACCACAAACAGTTCAAATATGAATAAATGTCACCAATGTGTGCTTTTGCTGCACAACCAAGCAGTTTAAAAAAAAAAAAAAATGTACAAATATATTTTTTTTTTAATGGTAAATGGACTGCATTTATATAGCGCTTTTATCCAAAGCGCTTTACTATTGATGCCTCTCATTCACCAGAGCAGTTAGGAGTTAGGTGTCTTGCTCAGGGGACACTTCGACATGCCCAGGGCGGGGATCGAACCGGCAACCCTCCGACTGCCAGACAACCGCTCTTACCTCCTGAGCTATGTCGCCCCTTTTGAAGTTTGCAGACAAGTAGTAACAGAGGGAATTTTGCAATCAAGAAAAAATATTTGCATTGGAAAATGCATATCGTCCAGCACAAAGTCCAGATTAATGGGACGCTTTGAAAACAGAAATCAGAGTGGCAGCCGTTTGAAAGTTGACCTCGATCACGACAGCATTTCTGAAATTCTTTTTGGGGGTAGTTCTTCAGACTGGAATAAGTGAAATAGTCCTGTTATACTGTGTCTTGTACCAGGGGGTATGCAAGAAGATACAAGGAGCCTAGTTCAATGGACTTGAATTTGTGAGACAAAAGCCACACAAAGTCACACATCGTTGTGTAAATAATACACATAATGCTTGGACTCATAGGCCAAATGTGAATAGCAGAAGCCTGGCATGACTTGCAAGTGCAAAAATGTCTCCCTCACAAAAACTGATGCTGGCAGATGAAACAATTTCACAATCTGTTGCCCGCAAACTATTTTGAATGGCATGTTACCAGAGCAAGGAACTGAGTTTTATTCAGCCTTACGGGAAAATCTACTGAAGGTGTAAAACGAAGGCCCACGCAGACAATAGTCATTTGCAATTTAAAATGATTTGGTCGATAACAGGCAGATTTCCGCCAAATACAAGATCCTCATCAATGCATAATCTAATCATCTGTCGGCCAATTTAGCAACAGACTGCAAGAACACTCCCCACAAAGAGCTCGCAGAATCATTTCAATTCAGCAGCTCTTCACGTATCGAGCTTGGCTTAATCTTATACAACCCGACGGAGGAAAACCGTTCTGTTCCCGACAGAATGGTTTGACGTCTCTCCGCTCGTCAGTAGCGTGACTCCTCACACGCGCTGGTGTGCGCAAATGACACCCGGGTGCTATATCTGGAGGTGAGGTGCCATGGCAAAATCAGAAACACTTCCCCCACCGCGTCCCGACGGTACCCACGCAAAGATATCTTCCGTCGCTAACATCGTCAGGATTCTCCAAAGCCGACACTGGCGCGCGCTGACTCTACACAAGACACGCGCGCGCACGCGCATATAAGTAGTTCAGCGCAGAGCAGCTGCTCGGAGCACACAAGGGGATGAGTATAGCGTATTGCGTAACGGCTTTGGTCCTCTTCCCTCGAACAAATCAGATTTACATAAGACTGCAGCAAACGCAGCTTGGTGTTGTTTAGAAACAAACGAATAAAGCTTAAAAAATAAATTAAAAAAACATTCTGCATACCTTATTCCACCTTGCAGCATAATGTTAACTAACACTTGAAAAAATCCAAAAGACAGACAGCAGTAACAGGTGTTTGACCTAGCCCTCCACCAAACCTACCAAAACTGACCCCAATTTGTGGTTCTGTACCACAGGGCTCCCGAGCGAGAAACTGAACTTACTCCGCATACACAGACACACCCTTTAAAAATTAAAGAAGCCAGGTCTGGATGTTTTCAGATTCCCGATAAATGATGCTCACAATTTAGAGATAAAAAACTGAAATTTAGATCCATCCAGTCTCATCGAAAGAGATCACATAACATTATATCTATATTTTTGAAAAGACTACAAAAAAGAATCTACTTCCCCCACCCACACCTACCTACCCACTGCCCTGGGGTCAAATAAAGCTACAATGCTCCCAATTCAGAAATATAAAGTGCAATTACGTCGCACATTTTCAAGAGATTAAAAGGAAAGCAGTTAGCGCTGTACTTTGTGTACATCTCATCTGGACTCAAACTGCCAGTGAAGAAAGGCTTTTGGTACGTGGCTACCAACTCTTCCTAATGTGCTTAGCTTCGCAGATTCGAGGAGGGGGGGGGTTCTTTGTGTTTCGAAATACACCCTGAAGTGTAAAACCAAACAAGCTTGCTCCTGCTGACGCAGCAACGACTAAAATTCCTCAAAGTCATCACATGGAGAGTCGCGAGTTCCTGAATATTCACTTTTCAATAGCTGAAAAATAAGTCCCGTGAACAAACGCGCACTCGCATGAGCAAAACACACAAATAGTCCGAGAGACCTCGGTATAATTTTTCTCTTCGAATGAGACAGCATTCAAACATTCATAAACTTTGTGCTGTACTCTTGGACTCAGTCAAAGTTCAAGAGGATTAACGCAAACCCCATTTAAAACATTACCCCTTGTAATGTTTAATCCTCCTCTACACCTAACTGGCTGTTTGACATGTCATAAGGAAATCTCATCTGAATTTTCAGGTACATTTGATCTTGATAGTTAAGTATTTACCGAAGGAACCGTAACCCCTTATGTAACAAGGCCCTTTATTGCTAGTCTGACATTAGCTACAAAGCAAAACATTAACTCAGTTCCCCTGACTAACGTCATTTGCTTGCCAAATGATGTTACTTTTGTTGCCCATTTCATTACGAAAGTCGCACGAGGATCAAAGGATAAATTCGACACGGGCAGCTAGTTAACGTTAACGAGTAAAACGGCTCAATCCAACGTTAGTAGCTACAGTTTAACGCTTGCAAACTGGCGGACTTCACTCGCCTAAACGTTAAAATGGCCAGCAAGCTAACGTTAAGCTACTATGCCAACCACTTGACTAGCCACTCAGACGTCGAGAATGTTCGATTCGTTTAAATGACGTTAGGCTAGCTAGCCAGCTACGTTGCTGCGATAGCTAGCTAACGCCTGTAGTCTTCCAAAGACATTGCAAGCTAATTGCGGTGTGTGAGAAACGTTGGGAAAACCAAGAAACATTAGATAGAAACGCTTGTTGGTATAGTTACGAACATAATCTTGTCACAAGCATTGGCTCAATGCGACAAGGTAATGAATAACGTCAGTCTAAGCCGTGTTAGCCAAGCTTAATTTCAGCACTTGCTAAATCAAACGGCTAACGCCAATGTTATACCTAGACTAGCTAATGTAGGGCCATCTGGCTGTAATTCTACATAATACCAAGCGATTATGTCACTCTTTGCGATAGTTAACTTCGACATAGTTATAACCATTATAGTCATAGCTAAGGTTAATACTTACCGGTTTATGATATGCTACGGAATACAAGTAGAGCTAGCTAACTAACGTAGTTAGCTACATGCTAGCTACATTTCTAGGTGGCTAGCTAGCCAAATACAAAGCTAAGTTAGCTAACAAGCCCTCTAAAATATGGCCTGTGTCAGCTTGGTGATCAATTTGATGTAAATCTACTTTAACGTTAAAGATGACAATATAGTGACACAACTGAAACAAACCAAAGCGTACACAGAGAAGCCATCGTCACTTGAAACGAGTTAAGGTAGAAAGATTAAAGCTTAAAAAACGTTGGCTAGTTCCATTCAGCTAGACAGCTAGATAGGCCTCGAATTATCCACGGACTAGCGTTAAGAATTTGCCTACCAACTAACGTTAGCCTAGAGGCAGCTCCACTTACAACTAGCAAGCTAGTCTAACACTATTAAAGTGTCGTTAAAAGTAAGTTGTCCATTATTTCCCATCTAGCTAACAATTCTCTTACCTTTTACTTTCGGGCATATTACTGGTCAGATCGATAACTGGCATTTTGGGTATGTTTCTTTCCTTTTCTCTTACAAAACAGTGGCTATTCAGGATCGTCTGTAGGTTGGATTTAACCATCCGGCCTATGTCCGCTCCCACAGCTCCTTCTCGCCTCCTTGCTTCTTCGTCAAAATGGATTCACTACCTCTAGGCCAGCTATTTATATGACGTGGGAGTGTTCCTGGACAACAAGGAGGTTGTGTTGTTTTTCACTTCGCACGAAAATCTTATTTTTTTCTTATTGGCCCATTCGGGTCACATGAGGCGTTAGGACCAATTGCAGCAAAGAACAGATGGAGCACCAAAGGGAAAGGTGGTGTTGGCAAAGTATTGTTGGAGGGCACTGTACGTTGGCTTGTTTTAGATGCTGATATTGGATGAAAATGAACGAGACATTGTAATAAATGAACGGTATTCTGGTAAAATAGTTATTAATGCACATTAACGATACGTGCTTCTTCCTACCTGTCTATTTTCTGTTTTACAAGAAAAGAAAGTAGGCTATTAAATCCAGTATAATCGATGTTCAATTGGTGAGAATAACTCATTTACAGTGCTTGTGGACTTTTTATGGGTAGCCCAACTTTTGCCGACGTTACTGCAATGTTTACTATTAGGTTGGGCTGTACGACAGTAGTAGCAACATTTTTACCACCCCCATACCCAGAGATTTCCAACTATTCCGCTATAAATTGGCACAGACCATACCTATGTTTTTCTGCAGGAAAATGGTCTAAGACCACGTTTGCAAAACCAGACACCTGTCCATGCCCAAGCTACTATTGTCTACAAACCAGTTCAATCAACAAGAACATTAGGGAGGCCAAGAAAATCATATGACAGGGGGTGTGCCCCCAAGTCCAATGATATCATCCATATTCATGAATATTTTTTGATTTTGAATGTTACAGGCACTGCATTGGCCATGTGGTAGTATAAATGGTAGGCCTATATAAAGGTATGCAGTTTTTTTTTTTTTACACTGAAATGTACAATAACAGTTTTTGTATAGCCTATAGGAATACAAAAACTAAATAAAATAGGAGTACAAAATCTAAATGAAATAGGAGTTTACAGAAGCGAGACATTTTGTATGATTAACCCTTACCCTACCCATCTGACTCAGCGGAATGCCATGAGTATTAACAGCCCGTCTTAAGAGCATTACCAGGGGATGTTTTATTTTTTTTAATACTTCACAGCTGTGCATGTCTGTCAGGGAATTTGCCAGGGGAGGGAGGGAGGGGATGAGGGGGGGGAAATGAGAGCAGTAGTTTGAGGATCAGGTGCAAGAGCTGGGAGAAAGTCTTCAGCCCCACTATTCGAGCCACTGCGACTGAAGACTCGTTGCGGGACTGGAAAGTTCGATTCAGGTAAGCTCAAATTAATGATTGATCCAGGGTTAAACCTAAACTTTGTGTAGGGAATTTTTTACAGAAGGAGCTTGAGCCCACTGGTGGAAATTGGCATTGGACTTCTTTCTAATTCTCTCAGTCTGTCTCGCTCCTTTGATCTAGCACAGTGTCCATTTTAGGAGTGACTGTAATATTAGTCCGTGCCTCATATACTTTAATCTCAGCGGTCTTGCACCGCTGCTCCAGTCTTAGAAAGAGGGGAAGCAAATATTAATTATGTTGTAACAGGGTTTAAGTTATGTATGCATATGGGATTATCCTTATTCTAGCAGCTATCGATTATTTTTGACAAAGGATCCAACAAAAAGTCTGTTTTTGCATTTGAATAGAAGCTTTATAGCATTTCCGCTGAAGCTGTAGTGTACAGGTCGGATGTAAAAGCCATCAACACACACACATACACACAGACACACAGACACACACACACACACACACACACATGCAGACACACACACACACACACACACACACATATTCGTATTGCTATACTTGTGACGACTTCCCATTGACTTACATTCATTCCGTAACCTCTAACCCTAACCCTAACCCTAACCCCAACCACTGCATGCCTAAACTTAACCCTAACCTTAACCTAATTGTAACCCTTTTTTTGTAATTTGTGACCAGCAAAAGGTCCCGACCTTGCGTAATTTTCCTCATCTTTCTATCCTTGTGGAGACATTTGGTTCTCGCAAAGATAGTAATACATGCCCACACACACACACACACACACACACAGAATAGCTCAAATATGTTTTCAGTAGTTTTGTTGTCTTAAGTGCAAGTCATTGATCACAAACGAAGTGGAGTGAAGTTTGGTATGAGTAAAGCTTTACATATGTTGTTATGATGGGAAACACCATGACAACTGGCATCGCCCGTCAATTGGAGTGTTTATGTATATGAATATTGTTTGCTGTGTGCTCTTTTGTTTAAAACAGAATATGAATTAATATCAGGGACATGGATAAATGCTCAAAAGCTATTTTTGCACCCTCCCTACACTTTTTGAGTCAGGCTCTCCCAGGCTCTCTGGGATGGGGGATAAAGCTGTTGAGATACTGGAGGGTGAACCTGGAGTGGAGCTGAAAGAAAAGTCACCTCCCAAACCAGCCAGGCTCCGGAAGGCAGGTAAATAAGAAAATAAAAGGCGCACAAAAAAACTTTTATTTTTTGTTTAGGATGGTATAAATTGATATTGAGTATATATATATATATATTTCCATAGGTACTGAAACCAGTCATGTGTAATATGAATTGAGCCATCCCATTGCATCATCATACATTGGCCTGGAATATACCAAGGAAAACATGCCACTTTCACTTGCATATTTGCTATTGCCACATTAATTACTAATTAATTCATTAATAATTTATTTGGACAAATTAATTTACGTGAATTACATTGCTCAAGGGTGCAACTGGAGTGCCCCATCCTGAGGGCCAAATATATAGCCCTCTGGTTAAAAACCCAGAATGCAACGCTGCCATCAGCAACAAGACTTAACTCTTGTGTTTGGTTTGAGTCAAACTGACCTGTCTTAAACTTTTATTAAAAGAGGAATGACACTTTTTAGCAGGGGTGTCGTAATGGGGGGGGAAGTGGGACTGACTACCCAGGGCCCGAATGGGGGGAGGGCCCTCGAAAAGCCTGGAATGATGCATGAGAGACATGGATCAAGAGAGGAAGGGGGCCCACAGGGACTGCTTATGTATAAGGCCCAGAATTTTGTGCTACACCCCTGCTTTTGAGTGACTCTGTACCAGTGGAAATTTGGTTCTTGTTTTGTGTTTCTATTTGTTGTTCATCTTCTGTATTTGCGTTATGTCTTTTGCCAGTATGGTTTCTTTGACCATAATAAAAATATACTAAATAGTATTTTTTTGAAAAGATGATGATTGTAGTGGATTTTTACATATATATCACATTTTTATAACAAATGAATGACACTTTCATTGTTAAATGTGACCTAGTAGGGATGGCTACCATTAACCATTTACATATATTGTTTACATTGTTTGGAACTGAGAAAAAGATCATATAATTTGAGTATTTTTGCATGAATTTTATTTCTGTAGGGCTTTAAAATCCCAGTAATGTCCTGGGTATATTTGATCCAGGCTAACCATGTAAATAGGCTGCCAATAAATAAAGACAACACAACAGTTAACTGTGAAAATTGTATTTAAAGACATACTTAGAGCATCCCCAGAGAAAAAGAACTGCTGTCTGGGCCGGATCGTGCCTGAGTTCAGGACAACATCCGGACTGGAACACAGACTCAGCCTGGCCTCCAAATGCACGAGCCAATGCTGGCATGGAGACGGCCTTCCGGATCGTAAGCATAGCGAGCTACTTCTGGCCTATTTTTATACAGTCTCTGGTTCTGGCACAGGACCAGCGATGTATTATCGCCCAGATTGTGAATGTTTCACGCGGCTCCGGCTCAAGCGCGGCACAGACCCACAAAAAACCGTTGCGTTCGTTTCTCTGGTCCACGACTGAATCCAGCGCAACGGTAGCTGTTTCAGTCCGGTCGAAAACCAGATCCAGATTGGAGTTGCTTGCTATCTGGGTCATACGTTCAACTGCTAAAAGTTACACTAAATGTCACGTCTTCCTGTTACAGATGCGCAGCCATCAAAGAAAAAGAAAGAGGTGAGTTATGAGCTAACGTCGTACACTAAAACCAGTATTGCCAATCATCCTGACAATTCTTTACTGTAATTTTGTGTAAAATCTGTGCCACAAAGAAGCTCAGTAAATCAACATTTTTTACATTCTAAGGCTTTTACGTTTTATTTTCTTGATTGTCTAAGGCTGAGTCAGGCTTTTGGCTATATACAACGACAAGTCTGACGTAGTCATATGATAGTGTTTGGAGTACCTGTTTATAATACTGTAAACCTGTTCACTGATCCCCGATCTCCCACCATAGAATGCTCACAGTGTTAAATGAACTCTTACAGTGTACACGTGGTCCCTATTGGACTCAAAGAAACACTGTCAGAAGTTTGAATTAACACTGGATGTTGCACTGTGCCTCTTCTCTCTTTCAAAGGGAGCACCAACAAGCCACCGGCAAGGCACAAAGAAAGCCACAAAGGAAAAAGCCAAGCCCGGTGTGTCTCCCCATTTTCTCTGTGCATTAGCCCTGTGTGTCATATGTCACTCCTCCTGTTGCATGTGCATTCATCTACACCAGTGGTTCCCAGCCCTATTCCAGGAGAGCTACTGTACCAGCCTGGTGGTTTTCACTCCAACCCTAACGAAGCACACCTCATTCAAGAGCTAGAAATATCGTCGAGCTGCTAATTATTAGAATCAGGTGAGCCATATTTGTGGTTGAAATGAAAACCCGCAGTAGATCTCGAGGATCAGGATTGGCAACCACTGGTGTACACCAACTCAAATTCTGTCTGCAGGGTTTTTAATATGTTTCCGCACTTACAGTTAGTGCTGAATTTAAGTCATTGGCTGAAGAGTCTGCATGGCTGCTAATGGAAAGGAGATTACAAAAACCAGGAGTGACTGCCGCCCTCCGGGACTGGAGTTTGAGACCCATTGTCCACAAAGTGTTCATTTAACTCAGAGCTTGCTCTACCAGAGTTACATGTACTTTACGAAGAGTTAAATGCATTTTATCAGAATTAAATGTAGTCTATCAGAGTTAATTTAACGCTGGAAATTTTACTGTGTGTACTGTGTCATGAGCTATGTTCATCGCCAGCATGTTCAATCATCTCTATATACATGTCCTTGACACCACTCACCCAATACCAATCATGTCTCTTTTGACCTTTGACCTAACCCATTAAACACCCGTGAAGGTCCTGCAGATAACTGACAAGCTTAACGGAACAATTTAACTTCACCAATATGCACAAAAATATTCTTCTTCCCTGTGATATTTACGGGTGGTTGGTGATACATTTAGTTTTCTCAGAAATCTGCCAGTTTTTTTTTTTTTTTTTCAATTTTACCCCTATCTGAACTTTTTCAAATAATTATTTGTCTGTCTCGCAGCATCCAATCAGCATTCAAGTGATGATGATGAAAATCCACTGGAATGGCTTACACTGAATCGCTGCATTCTGTTGGCTGTCATCACAATTTTGGTCAGTACTGGAGTCAACACTCTGAATGGTAAGTGATTTCACACACATTAAAGAGGTCATACTCTGGGAAGAGACAAGTGTGTACTACTTTAATTCATATCTCAGTTTTTAAGGAAGTATCAATATGCATATGTGACAAGCATAAGTACCTTTTTTGGGACGTTTTTTGCACCTTTGTTTTGAGAGTATACACTCTTTTGGACTGGAACTGGGTGTATACATACACACATATCATTCCAAGGACAGTGGAACACATTCTCACGCTCTGACACACCCAGGCCACCGGTCTCATCCAGTGCGCCCTGTCTTTCAGAAACATGGGGGGAATTCTGGGGGATGGAGGACGTGGAGCTCACTGCAGAGGAACTGGCTTTGAGAGGCAACGATGTAACGGCAGGCAGCGAACCCGAGGAGGTACTGAAGCCACGGCCAGTCCCTGTCTCTCCCTCCCTCTGTCAGTTTGCATGTCAGTCAGAATGTCATCCTAAAGAGGGGGTGGGGGGGGAGAAGGAGAACAAGGACACACAGTGTCATTGATGCGAAGCAGCGCTATTACGCTAATAGCTCCCCCTTGTGGAGAACATTCAGCTTGCTAAATGTGAGTGAGTGAGTGAGTGATTGAGTTGCCGAGTGAGCGAGTGATTGAGTAAGTGGGCGAGTGAGTGGGCAGATGAATGGGTGGGTGAGTGAGTGAGTGAGTGAGTGAGTGAGTGTGTGGGCGAGTGAGTGAGTGTGTGGACAGGTGAGTGAGTGAGTGTGTGGGCGAGTGAATGCGTCAGAGTGACTGAGTGAGTGGGTTACAAGCCAGGTCCATGAGGTGCTTCGTATCTAATAAAAGTTAATGTGGGGACTTATATAGCTCATGCAGACCTGTGTTTCCTGTTTCTCTCCTCCAGACCGAGAGCTCACTGTGGAACCTGTTCTCCTGGAGCTGGGGGTCAAGATATGATTGCGGTGCAGACGATAATTGCGATGCAGATGATGATGATGACGTTGATTATTACTATTATTATTACGCTGCTGATGATGATGACGACGGCGATGACACTGTCAATGATGATGATGATGACAACAATGCCGTCGATGAAGATGACGATGATGCTGTCGATGATGATGGTGACGAACGCCCAGGAGGAAGATCGAGAAAGCTGGCTCTAAAGAGGGAGGTGCAGAGCGAATCAGGAGGGAGGAACACACAGTAAAACGTAGGAAACGACTTCCGAGGGAACCAGAGGAAGATACAACCCAAAGGAAAAGATTGACAAGGCATAAGCCTGGTGATGAGGAGGAGGAAGAAGAGGAGGAATGAGCCTGGAGGAAGAGGGAGAAAGAGGAACGGGGACAGCGTCGGGGGTAGTTCACCTGGAGACGACAGCTTCTTCTGCTGATGAAAGACTCGTCTTCTGTCCCTGGCAATGAAGGTCAACGTCTCTGGAGTATCTCTTCCTGTGCAGTTTGTTTCACTGCAGTCAAACGTCACCAGAAGAGAAATGATCCCCTGGAAGGATCCTTCGTTTTCATTCAATATGTCAGCCATTACCTTCCCCCGTGAAACGCAATTCTCTCTAATATGCGAGGTGGTGCTGAGGACATTAATCCTGAAAAATAGATGTTCACATGAGAACTGTTCACCTGTTAAGTGTTGATATAGTTGGCTGATTGGCTCACGCAGGGTCGAGTCAGATGCACAGTATAGTTTCCAGGAGAAAATGAAACTATGTTCCACAATTTACACGATACAGGCTGAATATTATCCCATATTACACTTTGAGCATTTTGATTTCTAAGTGTCATTCATATTAAATGATTTACTTACATCACTGTCATTTCCTAACTGATCTGATATGCTTCACCTTGCCTGCTCAAGGATTTATTCAGCTCAAAAGCCAAGAGCATAACAAACAAGGCTATATTCTTTTTACCCCAATGTTATTAGAAATGAAAGATACCATTTCTGTAATGTTTCACCATTTATTGAATTGTGTGCATTATATTTGTATTTGAGGACAAGGGATTTATTAACTTCCAAAGCTCCATCAAGAAGAATTGCTCTTTTGCCTTAACTCTGAAACCTTGCCACCATGCAATAAAGCCCAGTGATTTTTTTCTTTGTATATCCTACTTTCTGGATGTCAATACCAGGTCCAAAGCCACCCATCCGTAGACAGGCAAATATATACAAATTAATTCAGACAAATATACGCGTGATTACAAAAAACCCGGCTATACTTTTGTGCAATAGTGTTCTTTTTATTCACTTCACTATCACCGAAGTGTGTTCACACAAGAACTTTGAACAACCACACACACACACACACACACACACACGCAAAACTCCATACGTTATGTGGGCGTGCGCAGTGAACAGAAACACGAGCAGTGGAACGGCAAAAAAACACAGCGTGCATTTCCATTTTTTTTTTTTTAAAAAAAAAAAAAAAAAGAAAAGAAAAACGAATGTACAAAGTGAGGACCACCAGTCTGCGGTCGTTTTTTTTTTTTGCGTAGCCGCTTTCGGAAACGCAGACGGGCGCGAGCGGGGAACGGGGGCGGGGTCAGGGGCGGGGTCCTGCGGAACCTCAGCGTTCCCGCGCCCCCGACCCCCTCCCCCCCCCCCCCCCCCCCCCCCGACCCCCCTCAGCGGCAGCCGCAGCGCGTGGCGACCATGTTGGGCTTGATGGTGATCTCGGTGCCCGCCCCTTTCAGCTCCACCACCTGCAGGTCGGCGTAGCGCAGGGGCACGCAGCAGGGCGAGCGGCCCAGCGGCTGCCCGCTCTGCTCGTGGCTGTGCAGCAGGATGGCGTGGTTGTTGGCCTCCGCCAGCGGGAAGCCGCACGGGCCCTCGCAGTTGTTGATGGCGGCCGTGGCGGGCTCCAGCACGTAGCTCTTCAGCGACACGGACAGCGGCTGCAGCCGGCACCCTCCCCCCTTTCCGGAGCCTTCCTGACCCCCCGGGCGGACCGGAGGCTCCGCTCCTCCTCCCAGGCCCCCAGCACCGTCTGCAGGGCCTTGAACAGGAGCAGGGCGCGATACTGCGCCTCTCTGTCGCTCCCCTTATCTGTGGCGAAACGGCACAGGGCGAGAAAAACAGCTCAGTCTGTTGCGAACACCTATTATAAACGTCTACATCTGCTATACATAAACGGTAATCCATATTGTTACTAGCAGAATAATTGTTCTCCATCAGACCAGGCACAGCATGTTTTAAAAGTTTCTGGGCCTGATTTTCTAAGACCTTAAGCATGTGCAAACCCTTTCAGCACACACAAAACCAACAACATGACCAATGATTTCTCAGGGTATTTGTTTTGCATCAATCATTTGTTGTGTTATTATTTTTGTGTGTTTGTGGACGTTCCTAAGGTCGTAGTAAATCAGGGCCTCTGTGATTTTAACTGCACTTGATTTCTAAGGTCAAACTAATAGGTTAACAGGCAGGTAACGTTGAAACACCTTTAAAATAAATGCAGCGTTTACATTCCTCTGCTCCCTCTTTCCAACGTCACTCAGGCTAATCCCCGTTCTCACCTGCTGGGGGCGCTGCACCCTCCCCGGGCAGCGAGCCGAGCTCCCGCAGCCGCTGCAGCCGGTCGCCGAGGCCACACCCACCCGTCGCCTCCCGAGCTGCCCGGGCCGCGGCCTCCTCCAGCCGCAGTCTCAACACGGCCACCAGGGGGGGCTGTAGATCCAGCTCCACCCGGTGCTCCAGCAGCTCGCCGGCCCGGCGGGGGAAGGAGAACAAGGTCGGGGCCGAGGAGTTGAGGAGCCCCAGGAGGAGCGACTCGCTGGAGGAGGCTCCCAGGGTCAGGGGGGGCAGGGACTGCAGGGAGTCCAGGGAGACGGGGGCAGCCGGAGCCGGGACAGGCCCCGCCTTCTCCGGGGAGAGGGCCTCGCTCAGGAATTTCTGCAGGACGCACAGGAAGTGGAAAGTCCGGGAGGGTGCCAGAGGGCCTGGGGATGGACTCACCTCTGGTGCCAATCTGCAGGAAACAAGACCACACATGTTAGCCAGCGCTAGTCAATCTGTAGGAAACAGGGCCACACACGTTAGCCAGTGCTCGTTAATCTGCGGGGAACGGGACCAAAGTTGTTAGCCAGCGCTACTCAATCTGCAGGAAACAGGACCACACATGTTAGCCAGCGCTAGTCACAGCCTTATCCCTGAGCTTCTCCTCAAGCACATTTGTAGCATTTTCATTCCTGGGGCAGAAGCAATGTCTCATTATAAAAAAAAAAAACAAAAAAACAACCATGCAAAACTCTCCCATGTAAGGCAGTTGAATATGTCTGACGACGCAACGCCCCGACCCCAAAACACACAGACAAACCCGTTGCTAGGAGAGTCTGCGCTGTCCAGTATTCTGCTCTGGAACAACAGCAGAGGACCCTGGGTGCCAGTACGCCCGACTCCCTCCCCTGTCAGCAGGTCCTGCAGGCTCCTCTTCTCCCCTGGAAGAAGAAATGAGCACGGCGACCTTTGAAGACACTTGTTCCACGTGAACCAGGAAGTACTTTCATTTCCCTAGTTCAGTGGTGCGTAAGCCCAGTCATTTTCCCCCACAGTGCATGGAGCCAATGTGATCATTAATAAATCCAGAAATGTAATCCAGGGCTTCCCAACCCTGTTCCTGGAGATCACCATCCTGTCAGTTTTCATTTGTCCCATAATTTGGCACACACCCGATTCCACTAATTAGTAGCTCAATGGGGTCTCTCGATGTTGAATGAGGTGTGGTCTGTTAGGGGGCGCTTCCTACAGGAAGGAGGGTAGATCTCCAGGAACAGGGTCGGGCAGCCCTGATGTGACCCAAAAGAATAATTTCTCACATAGAGCACATCACATAAAATGAAAGCATAAGTTGATCTGACAGTTTTTAAAATGCCCTGGGGCGCGAATGTACCCTTGACCTCCGCAGCTAACTTCGCTGTTAAACATCAAAATGGATGCGGAGGCGGTTGAAAGGCCTCAGCGAGGGTCCTTTCTGAAATGCAGACGGATGTGGTCACCTTCCTCTGCCTGGTTCGCCTCCACCGTAATTCGCAGCACCACGTGACCTTGACCGTGACCTTGACCTTGACCGTGGTCCTTCGTTTGTCTCCTGGTCAGGACTGCGTATCGGGTCCCAGCTGAAATGCAGACTGTCTGAAACAAAGGTTTCATTAAAGTTTTTTATTAAGGTAAGTTCCCCACTTTAAACCAACCGGTTCTTGGTTCTTAAAGCCAGAGACAATCCCCTGCAGAGACAGATCTCCACCGGCGGCTGCTCAAAAATCATGTTGTATTAACGTACCGGTCCGGCACACTGTCACAGACCATGCGACTGATGCATATTCATACAGCCTCCATGAATAAAATATTAAACCATTGTGCTTTGTTCGTTTCATGGCAGGTAAATGGACTGCATTTATATAGCGTTTTTATCCAAAGCGCTTTACAATTGATGCCTCTCATTCACCAGAGCAGTTAGGGGTTAGGGGTTAGGTGTCTTGCTCACGGACAGCCCAGGGCGGGGTTTGAACCGGCAACCCTCCGACTGCCAGACAATCGCTCTTACCTCCTGAGCTATGTCGCCACGGGACATTCCGGAGCACGGGGCAGAGATCACGGAAGCCTCACCTGCCGGTGCGGGAGGAGGGACGGGCTGCCGAAGGACACCCTCATCCCACCCGTGCTGGCGGTGCCCCCCAGGGCAAAGATCAGGACGGGGGCCAGGCCGCCGAGGCGGGAGTGGTGCAGTGGGGGGGGCAGGAGGAAGCGGAGGGTCAGCTCTCTCCTCTGGTGCTCCCCGTCTCCCCCCCAGAGCTCTGACACAGGGACAGACAGCACAAGAGCGTTTTCAATCCCCCAAATACATGTACAATATACGTTATAATACACTCAGTTAAAATAACTAAAGAAACACGTGTCATGAAATACATATTAGTTGCTGTTAACATTAGTAAAAGAAATAGATAGTCCATTATATCAATTAAAATAACTAGAGAAACATGTCTCATTAAATACGTATTTGTTCACAGTTTACATTAGTAAAAGAAACATATGGTCCATTACATCAATTAAAATAACTAAAGAAAAATGTATCATTAAATACATATCAGTTTTCAGTTAAGTTAGTAATAGAAATATATAGTCCATGACATCATGTTACTCCCTTCTGTGGAGTATTGTGAATCATGTGGTCCACCAATGTATTTATGACACATTTAAGTGTTGAAAAGCAACACTGAGCTCAATTTTGAATTCAAGGTAGCATAAAGTAGGGGTGTCCGGTTCCTGTCTTGGAGGGCAGTAGGTCTGATGCTTTTTTAGATGTGTATCACCCTGTAAGTGATTAATCTAAGTCACTGTTTGGCTAATCAGTCCACACATCTTATTTACAAAGCCTGAACTGGCTATTGATTGAAAGCAAAACACAAAAACCTGCCCATCCAGAACATGAGAGACAATGCCATAAATTCTTCACTTATACAAACTAATTCACAAGGAGAGCTATGTGGTGTGATTGGTTGTTCACCTTAAAATGGTCAACTGATTCAGGTTCAAGAAACCAGGCCAGGTAAGTTAACTGGGTAAAAATCCACTTCCATCAATCAATTGTTTAAAAAAATCAGAAGACGCTGTGGCTATGCAGGAGCAGGGCTACAGATTCCTGGTACCCAGAAATGAAACACGTACCTTTAGTGGGGTGTAAAACGTGCAGTCCGCCCCTGTCTTTTTCCACACCCTTTGCTAGGGCAGACAGCGCTGCGCCTCAGGCTGGTCGAGTTCCCATCCGGATCGGAACAAAGTCCGAAACGAGTCAGGTCCTCCTGCTCCGGCTCCCTTTCCCTTCCCCAGCCTTCGAGCACCGCGTTCAGCAGATCCCTCCCGACGGCCTCGTGCTCCTCCACCAGGCCGAAGCACGGACCCGTCCCGGCGGGGTCTTGGGGTCGGGTTCGGGTTCCGGGTCAGGGCGGGCGGTGCTATTCTGGTCGCGGTCTCCGCGGCGTCATCGAAGGAACGGGACCGGGGGTCCTCGTTCTCCCGCTCGCTCCCCCAAGCTCCACCTTCGCCTCCATCCGTTTGATCTGTCGTACGTTTTGGATAAACAGGGAACACAGGGGTTACGTTATAGAAACAACAGAAAGCCTCGGATTTAATGAAAAGCCAAGGACAGCACAGCAGACATACAAACAATAGCGATTTTATGTAAAAATAACTAGAATTCTTAACGTTTTGCCCTCTGCTGGTGTTTTGCTCCAAACTAACAAGGAAACCATTTTGTGCAACTCAACAAAGTTGAATGATCAGTAAGCATTATAAAATTTCACAAAGAGCTGTTGGTCTGTTGAGGATACGCAAAGCATTGCATCACTGTTGTTTTTTGCAGCTGAAACAACATTGGACTGAATGTCTGGTTGCACAGTGCTGTTGATACAGTGCCTGAAAGGCAGGCCATGCACAGACACCATTACTTTAATATGCGATTCGCTGCTTCTGGTTGCAGTCCATGAACACCAGTCAAGGTAGCAGACAAATTGCAAAGTAAAGTGTCCAGATATTCTGTATTAGCCAGGATGCCCAGCGTAAAACAGTATTTAAAAACGGTACACATCCCTACATACCATCCAAAACCCCCTGGTTGAGGTCACCATAGTGTGCACATGTCCTATATTTCAGCTTGGGTAGTTCTTTGCTTCTTTATTTATTTGCACAAATTTAAAATCAACAAAGCAAAAGAAACTAGTAAGCATAAAATCGTGCAGGTAGTGACAAGAAACCCTAAGGGGCTTATGTAAGGTCTCTACCTATAATGATAAACAGTTTACATGAATATTTACAACACATAGCCTACGTTGTTACATTTATCCCTGTTTCAAAACAATGCAAACTGACTAGAGAGGACATAGCTTTAAAGGCAGGAAAGTTATGAAATTGTTTTTCATGCTGTACCACTGGTCAAGTCACGTCAAATCCAAATCAGGTATTCAATTAAAATTTCAAGGTAACGTAATTAATTAAGCCTTGAAAAAACTACAAGGCAAAGGACCGACTGGATCACGGTTAAAAACACATCTTCGTGCTCCCGGTGTCCACTGTCCATGTTTGGTCACAAATGAGAGCAAGATGAAAAACAGTAATGGTAGCCAATTCAACGCTCAAACCGTCCCCGCTATTATCAAATAAGGGGCGGGAAGTGCATTTGCGAACGGCAGTTCCTAGCTCGTTAGCATTTCTGAAATTGCACGCGCATACTTAGTCATGCGTACTACGGGCAGCATACGCTCTATCTAGTAAAGTCTGATACTACAGCTACTGTACGTGACATCAGAAAAGGTTTGAAGGCCATGCAGAAAAAGCAGGGAATGTCACAGACCTGGCCTGGGACGGTCTGGCTTTAGGATTCGGTCCATCCCTCCCCCTCCTTCCCCTTGCTGTGGCAGCGTCGCCGTGGCGCAGGACAGCAACAGCAGCATCGCTCTCATCACCCTCCGTGACCACATGTCTGTCTGTCTGTCCAGCCCTTCGCCCGATTCGGCGTCAGCCACGCTTCTGGGTAGGACGTTGAGCAGGACGGGGTATGTATACGCATTCCTCCACTCCCAGAACAGTCCAAACTGCCAAGAAAGCTGTGCAGCAATGCGCGGCCTTGGAGTGATGAAAGATGCTTTTATTTTAATTTTATTATTATTTAACAAAAAAAAAAAAGGAAAAACTTTTAACACCAAGGGGAGCGGAGGGGAGTGCTCGTGCAGATGGCCTACCACGGCTCTCGACGCAGGGGCACAAACAAGACGCTGTTTGAACAGAGAGGAACAGCGCATACTATTAATAATTCCTGTGTCTGCGATAAGGGCAAGGTAACCAACCCAGAGGCAGATAATGGGGAACTGTGCAACAGCAGACAGCACCTGCTTGTACGCCGGGGTGTGGGAAAAGTCAGGCTGCTGGTTCGCAGAACAAAGGAAGGACAAGCGCGAGCCAAATGCACGACGAACTTTAAAAGCGCCGCCTTGTTGTTACTACTTTTTATTTACAAACTGAAAATATGCAGAGGCCCGTTTTTAAGAGATTTACGCTTCAGAGCACACCAATTAAACGTGACGATCTCACGCGGATAATTTTGTTTTGGATTACTGAAGCGTGGTCACACATTGTATATTCCCTACTGCGACCCAAGTGTGAAAGTGGCATCCCATCTGGCTGATCTAATGAAACTCCAGGACGAAGTCATTATTCAAACAGGATGTAGCTAATAATTGGGTTAAAAAAAAAAAAACAGATTAAAAGTACCGCGGTGGTAGGCTACTCCTTGCCAGTATCGTTTTGTTCTTCCTGACAATGCAAAAAATTTGCGAGGATTATTTTAGACTAAGCACAATAGGCAGCACCAGCCTGACTCTCAGTTAAGACCGCCAATTAAGCACTAATTGGCTTCATTTAAAAGAAAATACGAAACTGTTCATTTTAACACACCACACCCAGCTGTTTTCTGTCATTAAAAAAAAAAGTATTTGTGAAGAGAATCTGAAGCATGCATTGCTTTTTGTACTAAATACAATGTGTGCTTGAATATGCATTCTGGTTCACATCTATTAGATTGATAAAACACAGTGGAGAATCTACTGGCTAATGTCGGTCTTAAGTAGACCCACGTGTAGGCCTACCCGTATGAAAAATTAATATATTTTAATATATGGCAAAATATGTAATATGTAATATACGTATGAAACACATAAATGAACAACATGTAAATATATATTAAATATATTTAATATATGTTAGGACATATGTGTATTACATATATGTAAATACATGTCATGTATACAAAAGCAGCCAATTTTGAATATATATATTTTCACAATATATTTAAATGTATGTAAATATATGATGTAAAACTATATGTGAAGTGTAGTTCCCATATATTTCCAGGTATCATTTAACTGTATGGGTATATGCAAGTATGGTATCTAGCTCTTGGCAGCAGTTTGGAGTTTGGATAGCCAGATCAGCCTAAAGAACTAATCTGGCTACCCAGTGTTAGCAAATCGACAAAATTGCTTCTGTTTCAATGTATTTCTGTGACACTGTTGTTTCAATGTGGCGTAGGGGACAACATTGAATACGATTATACTATGGTTTTTAGCTCAACCAGGTAAGCTCCTACTCTCCCTGAAAACCCAGAAAAGTAGCCTGTATGCCATTGGCTGCATTTACCCATTTCACATAAATTGTAAATTGAATATTTAAGTCAACCACAGTACTACCTGTATGTCCATGTACACTAGCATATATGACATTTATATTATATATATACTGTATAATGGCTGTTATGGTCCTTGTTCCATTGGCTATGTGTGGGCCTGTAGGCTATACATCTTTGCCAAGGACCTTAAGAAAAAAGGCCCACCATTGTCACACACAAAACAGTTTTCTCATTCTTGACATGCCCCAAAATTGCAAATCATTGTAAATTTTACAGATTCCCAGAGAGCAGCACTGGGGCTGCTGTTAGCGGAAAACCTGTATTTTTGGGGGTTTTTTTCTGTTAACATTGGGCCACTGTGGGACTATTTACCAACTATTTTGCCATCTCAGTGGTCCCACCTTGGGTGGCTACTTGCGGACCATCCAGTGCTGATTTGCGAAAGGCTGCGGGGCCACTACACGTTTGCTAGCCGCTACATGCTTGCTAGCCGCTACACTCTCGCTAGCCCCTACACGTTCGCCAGCCGCTACACGCTTGCTAGCCCCAACACGCTCGCCAGCTGCTACACGCTCCCTAGCCGCTACACGCTCGCTAGCTGCTACACGCTCGTTAGCTGCTACACGCTCGCTAGCCGCTACACGCTCGCTAGCTGCTACACGCTCGCTAGCCATTACATGCTCTCTAGCCGCTACACGCTCGCTAGCTGGGTTCTGTCTGTCTGTGTTCCTGCCCTGCATAAGGTCAGACTCCCATCCTGTGGTTCTGTTGAAATATTAATGTGCTCCTTACTTGATTTGGAAATCACACACAGCTGCAATCTTGTTTTGAGGCTTCTCAAGGTCTGTTATGCTCTCTATTTCGTCACCGCAAGCCAAGAGATACACACCAAGGCTAATTCCATGAATTCAGAAAGAACTGACAAATTAAAGAGAACAGGAAACAGGACAAGACTTGTTTACACAAAGGCTGCTACAGGTTGGGGACAAAAGAAAGAAACTTTCAATATTTCTCTTTATGTTTACTCCTAAGGTGGTATTGAATGAAACCATGCACTAAAACGCTTCTTTCAAATAATCTAATTGAAACACTGGGGGCATTCACATGCACACTAATACTCTGATTTTACCCAATTATGATAATACTCTGACTATTGAAATAATCATTCATACACTTTTGTCTGATTATCTTTATCAGCATAAGGTCATAATCGGTGTATTCAAAACCATATTAAGACACCCCAAATTTTGCCAAACCTATCGATTTTCTGGTGCATGTAGACCTCTTACTCTCATTTCTAAAAGATTTTTGAAACTGCGCATGTCAGGCAAAAGTAAAGATCACAGATGAAAACAACCATGGCTGGCACATACGTAGTTTCCGCTGAGCTTATTTTCGATTATGGAAAGAATCATGCAAACGTGGCTATTGGAGTAACATTACATTACTTATACCCATGTGTAGGCAATAATCTAACTACTGGCATAAACTGACTCCTCCCAATAATCAGGGTATTGGTGTGCAGGCAAATGTAGCCAAAGATAAATGGATCTACATTAATAAATAATGACGGTTGGGAAGAATCTTTTACATTACACTACAGGCATTTAGCAGATGCTCTTATCCAGAGCGACTTACACAACATTTACATTGCATCCATTTATACAGCAGGATATATACAGAAGCAATGCAGGTTAAGTACCTAGCTCAATGGTACAACCTACCTGGGAATTGAACCTGTGACCTTTAGGTTACAAGACCAGTTCCTTACCCATTACACTACACTGCCGCCCAGACGGGGGCTTGTAACAAGGCCTTAAACTTCTGAGCAGTTACAGGCAGCCGATGAAGTTTGATGGTGGAACGCACTTGGTTTGGTTCCGTTTTGACTCAGGGAGTTAAACTCTGTGCAAATTTAAGATCAGACTGTCTCATTTATCAACGCTATACATTCATATGTGGCCAGATCAAATGCAGGGGAGAGCCTGGGGTTTTTTTTTAACATACAGCAGCGATGAGCCACATGTTGCGATATTCAGTGTAGATTGAATAAGTGAATGTTTATCAGGGGAATTACGTTTTAGACCCAAGGAAAATAAGAGCGTGTCGGCACTCACAGTAACAGAGGCCCGTTCCAGAAGCAATAGAGAGGGATGGAGAGGACAGCCATGGTTTCAGCACTGAAGGGGCACTTTCTGACCCCCCAAAACACAATCCAGGACCCCGGGGTTCTCAAACAAAACACAGGTCGTCACAGGGTGCGCTGCGTTTGTTTTTGGGTGACCCCTTGTTTTGGGGCGGCAGTGTAGGGTATAATGGTTAGGGAACTGGGAACCATTGTAAAATTTGCAGGTAGGATGCTTGGACTGTACCCTTCCAGCTGAATAAATTGGATACTATGTAAAAAACAAAAAAAATTAAATAAAAGTGCTGTAAGTCACTCTGGATAAGACCATCTGCTAAATGCCTATAACGTAACGGTGTACCATATTAATCATAAATGGTAAATTCCATTAAACTGAGTATCTGGATCATACATGTGGTTGTTTTCATTTTTACTTGGGTCCATGTCTGCTCCAACTAATCAACCATAATCATCTGCGTACAGTTCTCAGACCAGTATATAAAATAAGAACAGCACTCTGTATAGGAAACACAACATTTTATTAATAATTATAATAAAAAGCTGAGAAAATTCCAAAGCATTATTATAGGTCGTTCTCTTGGAGAGAGAAAAGCACCAATGCCAAAACAGTAAAACTTTCCACACCTCAGGCCATTTCGTAAAGTAGGTTTGCCTATTATTGCACCTCAAACCTCTTTGTCTTGACAGATAGTCGTTTCAGCCCCAACCCACCCACCCCCCCCCCTCCCCCTTCCATAGATTTCCCCCTCCCCCCCCCCCCCCCAAATAACAGTAATGCAGCACCAGACACTTGGCTTCCATTTGAAAATCAATAATGAGGAAAAAAAAGAGGGAGCTTTTTGTGGACAGAGAGGAAGGAAGGAATGAATGAATAAATGAATGAACATGGGAGTGCTAACAGACAGGAGGACAGCTGCAAGGGACAGCCAGATACGCAAGGGAGAATCTCCCACTTGGGAGGGTAGGGAAGGACAGACATCAGAGTGATTTGGGGGGGGGGGGGGGGGGGGGGGGGGGAAGCTTTTCCAAAAAACATTTTAAAGATATTACAAAAATAAACATTATGAACAAATGTTACAATTCTTCAGAGCATAATGGGAGCATTTATTTGGGAGAACATCGAGACAACAGAACCCATTAATAAATAACTGCTGGAACGACAACCTTGAGCAGCTGGCAGCAGAATGACAGTTGTGGCGACGCCAGTAAGGCAGTGGAGCCTCCACTGAAGACACCAGAGCACCATTGTAATCCTGCATGGATTAAGGAGGATGGAGAAGGGCCGCACACTCAGAGCAGCAAGATGGAAGATTAACCTGGAGTCACAGTGCATGTGTAATATCTTAGGCTTCAACTGAATCGAGAAGCATAACAGCTTTCAGTCAGGAATAATTACATCACCGCCGCAGGATTTCCTGAGTGACACAGCTTTTTGCCAATACCGACACCAGCATCTCAAACTTTGAGTGGCTGGGCTTACATTTTTGCTCTGAGGATATAAATGTGCACTTTGCTCACTAGAATCACAGTCAGAAAAAAAAGCGTCATTTATAAAATGGGCTTGCCAGAAGTTTAGTGGGGTTTATCACATTTTTATGTTTGCCGTCTATAGTTCCATCATCTTTGATTTTCAGTGTTCTCCGATGTTTCTTTTCAGGATTTCACAGCACCAGGACCCAGAGAATTAAAAAATGGACACAAACATTGCAACCCTGTGCCACATTTTAGAGACACAGCATTAAGTATGATAATATTATTTGTAAAAAAAATGAGGACCCAATCTTTTTTTTTTTTTTTAAACATTTTTAATCATACAGGTCTAAATGTGTAAATCCCACCCATCCCCCCCCCCCCCACCAGTTCTCACAGAGAAGTCCCACTTTGCAAAATTTTTTTAAAGGCTCAACAAACAAACGGCTCAAATCTCATCAACGCAACCAATGGCGAGCCAGCCACGTGACCTTCAACTCACAGAACAGAGAGACCTGTGATAGGTCACTTATCCACATCCTCATTTTTAATTTAAAGCGCATCACCCGTGCATTTACCACAGGACCCACGTTGTTTCCCTGCAGTGTTTCGGTTGGTAAAACATACTATTTTTTTTCCCCCGTCATTGCGAATTGGTTACTCCTTGGTGTGTGGCATTCTTAAAGGCCTCCGTAGTATCCGTGTCTGGGGTCTACACCCTGGCCGTTCACCTCCAGAGAATGTTTCTCCCCGGCAACAGAGCGCAAGCCCCCCCCCCCAACACCAACACCATTTCGCTACGTTCGGAAGCAGGACTGATCAAAACATGCCTCCAAGCTTGGAGCAAGTGGAGCTTTTGCAAACCCCTCTAATTAATCAAAGCTTACAAAACTGAAAACAAAATAACCCGGGCAAGCCCATTTAAAAATGATTATTTTTTTTTTTTTTTTAAAAAAACAAAAACATTTAAAAATAGTCAATACAGACCCTTGTACAATGCTTTTTCTACAAAAACATCAACTGTTCACACGAATCTCATGGACTGATGTGACTACTAGAATGGAGCAGT
Source organism: Anguilla japonica (assembly GCA_025169545.1). NCBI lineage: Eukaryota > Metazoa > Chordata > Actinopteri > Anguilliformes > Anguillidae > Anguilla > Anguilla japonica. The sequence goes on from CM045886.1 coordinate 7,185,116, forward strand.
GCACTGCTGGAAGTAAAAACCAAACAGTTTTGTATCATCAGAGAGGATATTTGTTTCTTTTTATTTTTTCTTTGAATGAAGGCAAAAGCAGGAAATCCAGGCCATCCGTTACCCTCCCTAAGGGGGCACTGGCAATACTGCGCACTCCAAGCCGAAACTGAGCCTGACCACCGTTTGAGAAAACCATGGTTTTTCCAAGTTACCCTTACGGCCGAGTTTGCCACATATGAACAGAAATTGTCAAGAGCTGCCAAACAGTTACTTTGTAAATGCATTTAATGTGTTAACCCAGAAACCTCCTTTCCCCGAACCACACGCTTTACCACCACAGACTGGAAAAAAGAAAGCAAATCAGGTACACGGGAACACCAAGTGGGGGGGAAAAAAATGAAAAAGAAAATCAAACTTCTGTGTGTAATTTTATTAAAAGCTCACCTCTCCTTTAGCACACTCAAGAGAGGACACGTTAAACCCATTAGCTGCATGTTCCTTGTTTAAAGTGTAGGAGAGCACCTTACTGTTTAAGGATATTAAAATTGATCTGAATCTTTAGTTATTGTCATAAAAAAAACACCAATAACGACTGCAATTATATCAAACATCGAGAATAAATCATAACTGTAACAAGTTCAACATTAACAACATTATAAAAGACCCCTCAGTGCTGGTAATAAAGGACTAGCTTTTTCTGGTCGTGTCCTATATGAACATATTGTAGTCCACACTTCTCGCAGAACAGAAATAGTCATTACACATTCCTGGTTACAAAGCATCCTTAACCTCTCAAAAGCATTGTGACTGTAAAGCTTAGACGAGCCTTGACACAGATGCAAATTAACACACACACACACACGCACGCACGCACATGCACAAAACACAAACGTACAATACATCACACGTGTCATTTCCTGTTAGTGAAGACTGTACACTGACACCTGACCAATGGAAGCCTAGACACTATGACCCATGTAATGTGTAGTCCTACTACCCGGCAATGTCCAAGTTCTTAAACATCACAGTTAGAAGTTATAGGCTCACACTGTGGAATGGGGGCGGGGGGGGGGGGGGGGGGGGGGGGGGGGGGGGGGGGGGCGTATGAGGGGGTGCAGAGGACACAGACAGCCCTGGGACAGGCAGCCAGTGTAAGGTCTCAAAACGCTGGAATTTGGTATAAGATGCACCAGCTAGTTATTTATTTTTCCCCACTGTTGTTGTATTTCGATCGTTAAAACAGCACCAGTTTGTTTTTTTGTTTTTTAAAAACAGAGAAGGCATCATCATCATGTTGAACGATCTCACAGAGCCAGAGGTTTCAGAAAAGAAGAGCAAAACGTAAAGCAAAATCAAAAAAGCATGAACCGATAATTCTTATGTTATCTCCACATACCACACAACCCGAAAAAAAAAATGTCTGCCTGTGTTGAGGGTCGTATTCAGACTGGTGATTTAAGAGGCAGTCAGGGGAGACGGTAGACTGTGGCTGATTAGGCCTCGTAACTCCGCACTGAGTGCATGGAACAGTCAAGGTGAACTCAGTGTTCTGTTGGGTCTGTCGCCGTCACGGCAACGGTTTCCCCGCCCCCCCGCCTCCCCCGAGCGTACATCAGTCCGACCGACCAATGTTATTGGCTGCGCAGGTGTTTTTGTTCAGCACCAATGAAAATGCACCATTATCCCCCGTCAGAAAAGCACTTGGCCTTGCCTGTATTTTCCTTTGTCAACAACAACGTCCTCCTACTCATAAATTAAAGACCTTTTTGCAGGTTATTTATACAGAAGTATGATACAACCTTGTCTGCATTGATAGACTGTCCTGAATGAAACTGAAGCAAGTTTTCAGAAAGAAAAAAACGTGTTTTCTTTTGTGTCATACACAAACACACTATATATGTACGTACATATCTATTTGTATGTGCGTGTGTGTGTGTATATACATGTATATATATATTATACACACACACACTCATACATACCTAGTGAAAACTTAATTTGTATCAATGACCCGGTGCCAAGCTCAGCAGATGGCTTTATGGAAACATGCAGTGTATGTTCACACTAGGCCTTAAAAGAGAACACCTGCATTATTAACACAATACATTTTTAAATATCACACACAAAGGAATGCCACAAAATGGCACACAACTTCCCTGTGTACAAGAAGCACCAAAATATTTCTAATAATTGTTGTTGACGTTCTTAATGTTTCATAAATAACATTAGGCACAGTCCGGAGATTAGATTGTAGCACCAAGTGTTGTTTTTTTTTTTTTTCTTCTTCAGACTGTGCGTCACTTACCCTAAGACCTATTGCGTCCTACACCGTTTACTCTAATGTTTTCGGGAAAAAATTAAATAATCCCAATACAATTATCACCATGGAAACACAAACAAAAAAAAAATTACAGGATAAATATAATAAAACTAAATTATAAACAATTATACAGTCTAAGGAGAGTTACTCCATTTCACAGTACGATACTTCTCTATGAAAACTGATTACAAAATAAAAGTTCAAAATGAGTAATAAAAAAAAAAAAGAAGTCCCCAGTAGTTTGACTGTGGTTCATGAGTTTCCCAGTGTGTGAGAATGTTTGTACTAGAGAGTGCGCGTGCAAGCCCGTGTGTTGATTGGACTGGCTGCAGAACTACACTGACAGAGGATTTTATTTAATCAAATATATAAAAAAAATAAAAAAAAACCTTGCTAATACACGTATTTGAAGGCAAAAAATGCCCACAACACCAGCAGAAACTATGCCTCAGTGACAACACACACACACACACACACATTTACATCAATTAACACAAGCTTGCTTTGAATTCACTGTACACACCATCGCATCCTACATCTGCAAATATATTTCTCACGATTTTATCCTGACTAAAAAGGATAGCTTTTCAGACACTCCTGGTCCAATTACCTAAATTCTTCATCGACAATCTATATGCATTTAGTGTACATACATAAATATACAATCCCCCCACCCCCCCCCCCCCCCCCCCCCTCCCGCGGCCACTCCACTGTTTCGTGGTCCCCTCGTCTGTAATGCAGGCAGAGGTATATGGTCAAAGGTGACGATGGATTTGAAAGGAAGCTTAAAATGACTTGCATTATTAATAATGATGATAATAATAATAATAATAATAAAAGGTCTCATTTCTATGCAGAATTCTCTTAAGCTAAGCTGTAATAGTCGGGATGACTGACAGCTGGCTGCTACAAAAAAAAAAAAAAATTCAAATACAAAATAAATCATACGAGTGTGACCAAAAACGAGTCGGAGGAGCTGAGGAGTTCACCCGTAAAAAGCGGACCGGTGGCTACACTTCTATCCGGTTCTGACTGGGTTCTATCCGGGTTCTGACCTGGTTCTGACTGGGTTCTATCCGGGTTCTGGCCCGGTTCTGACTGGGTTCTAGCCCGGTTCTTACTGGGTTCTGACTGGGTTCTATCCGGGTTCTGACCGGGTTCTAGCCCGGTTCTTACTGGGTTCTATCCGGGTTCTAACCTGGTTCTGACCCAGTTCTGAGCGTGTTCTCACAGTCCTGTGGACCGGCTACGGTCACTTTGCCTTCTACAGCCAGCCTAACCACGCCTGGACCGGTCAGCGGGAGAGCTAAAAACACAAGACCGCCCAGCAGCACCACAGTGGATAAGAGCACAGCTTTAACGGCCGGTCCGCGCGCGTATGATTCTTAAACTGCTCGACATGTGACCGTGCTGTGTCATCCGTAACCGTGGAAACTCGCACCATGATTCTCAATGACTTAAAAAAAACCAAAATCATTCTTTTTTTTTGTTGTTAAAAACAAGCTGCTGACTCCCCGGGCCCACACCAGTGGTACGCTGTCAACACCTCACACAGGTATGATTATATCCAGTGTTAAATTCAGAGAGGAGAGCACCATTAACGCCACAGAAGCCTCAAAGTTGCTTTTAAAGATGCATATTTTCACACACCAGAGGAGTAGTAAAATAAGTTAAACATTTACGAGGAAGGGGCGGTGGATCGCTGTGATGCGGACAGTCCTTTACGCTGCAGCGGAGAGAGCGGAACTGAGACAGAATACCACTGGGTCCAGACTGGCCGGCGCCATGGCGACAAGACGGACGACGCACTGAGGCCCCCCCGCCCCGCGGTCGAGAGGGGTGGGGGGCGAGGAGAGGCGTTTCGGCTCGTCTGCGTCCCGTCTCCATCCTCCGGCCAGGGCGAGAGAACAAAAATGGCGCCAAGCGGCAAGCCGGAGGCGGGGCTTAGCGCTCCGCGGGAGGAGGCGGGGCTTAGGACTCTGTGGGCAGAGGCGGGGCTTAGCGCTCCGCGGTCAGCAGCTTTGGGCGTCCGTGTGTCTGTGTGCGTGTCCGTGCGTCTGTCCTGAGCTCAGCCATCAGACCGGCCGCCCCGTGTGCGGGAGAGGGGGGGGGGTTTGTGGGGGTGTGTCCCTTTAATTTGGAGGAGGGGAGGAGCATCAGTCACACGTTGGGTGGGGCACCGGCAGACCCCTCCTCACCTCCACTCACCGCACCGTATCTACTCTTACCTACATACGATGAGTTTGTTATTTAAAAACATTTATTAACAGTCAAATAAAGTTTTTCGCATTGTTCCTGGGCGGGGGGGGGGCGAGGGGGGGTTACTTGATTAACATTATATTTGGTGCATTGTGCTAAAGGACACATAACTCAACTGAAAATAAAATGCCAGCCCCAGTAAGAGGTGCCAAGGGCCCCAAGACTCCCTAATGCGACTTAAGAGCACCTGAAACACCGACACCCCTAAAAGCAGTCACCCTAAGCAAACTTACTTACGGTAAATAGGCATATTTTTTGTATAACAGTCTCTGGTACGTTTCACGTTTTCTATTTGGGTTCAGCTCTCAGTGACACTAAATTAACAGCAAACCCAACTCACTCACACCCTAACTGATCTGTGATCTGTAATGCCTAAAACCCGAAGCGGACAGCGCAGATCTGGTTTTAAAACAAAAACAAACCAGCCAGTATCTTGTCGTTTTAACTTCCTGTTAACGCTCACCAAACTGGGCCTGTAGACTGCAAAACCACATCCGACTGCGCTGTGGGATATTTATTTATTAATGCACTTTAGCAGCAATATTAATGCTGTAATGCGTAATATTCAGCATGCCAAGGAAATGAAACGTGAGGTTATTCCCGTAAACATCGCCGCCGGGTTTGATCTAATCTTTCTCTTCCAGGGGTGCGGAGGCTGCTGTGGATGCCTCTCTCAGTGTGACCAGGCTACACCCCCGGCCCCCTCCTCCCTCCTCCCTGCCAGGCATGCACGCACGCACGCACGCACGCGCACACACACACACACACACACACACACACAGGGCTGGCCCGTCTCGACGCCGCTCAGGACTGACCGAGTGTATGAATGTATAGTGGAGCTGCACGTGCGTTTTTGTTTCATTTTTTTTTTTGTTTTGTTTTGTTTTGTTTTTAACACGCAGCCAATGAGAGAGGCGGCTCAGAAGTCAAGAGAGCACCAGTCCGTGATTGGAGGATGACGGAGAGCACCCGGTCTGTGATCGGAGGGAGCACCAGACTGTGATGAGAGGATGACAGAGAGCACCAGTCTGTGATTGGAGGGAGCACCAGTCTGTGATGAGAGGGAGCACCAATCAGTGATGAGAGGGAGCACCAGACTGTGAGTAGAGGGCCACACCTCCTTGGTCCACACCTGTCCATTTGCATAGGTCTGATAATAGGGTTGAGGTAGATTTCTTCAGTTACCTACCACAGAGGGGGAAAAACAAAAACACAACAGGACATCAGCATACGGACGAAGCCCTGCCATTGGGCACAGGTCAGCTGCTTTTATCAGCAAATCAGGACGAAACGCTGGAGTGTCCAGTGAGCTCTTCTCTGAATCCCACACAAGCGCACTGAAGCGAGGAGCCAGCGTTAGCGGAAGCGAGCGCGCCATCTGCGTTTCTACTAGCAGGCTTGGGCACGACAGAAATAAACTGTGACTAGCGCTGAAAGCAGGCTGAGAATTTTAAAAATACCGGCTGCAGACTCCACGGTTTTAAACAGCGCGTTCTGTACAGCCTGGTCCTCCTCAGGCAGCGCTGAGTGGCTGAGTCAGAGGCTGTCACCAGACGTGGGATGCTCTCCTTTTTTTTTTTTTTTGGATGGTTCAGGTTCATGACCCTGCACATCTCCGCAAAGCAACCCACGACTGTACAAGCTGTTCTCACACACACACACACACACACACACACACACACACACGTGGGGGATCAAAGAGCCCTTACTGACACCCCCACACAAATCTCCCAACCCCCCCCCCCCCCCAACAGCACACTCACCTTTTATTCCCGGACTGAGCAGCAGGATGGGGAAGCACGGCACGGCACAGCCAGCCCCCCCCCCGTCCCCATGTCCCTCCCTCCCGCCCCCCTTACCCCCCCCCCCGGACCCCTCGCCCCGCGCCCTATCTGGGCCGGGGGCTGGCTGCCGCGTGCGAGGCCACGTACGGGGGCTGCATCCCCAAAGTCCGCCACATGCCCCCCCCGCCCCCCCCACCGCCGCCGTGGGGCGGGGGAGGGGCGGGGGCGGAGCGCGGGGCCGGCAGGGGAGGGTGGTGCACCGTGAAAGCGCGCGAGGAGGAGGAGGAGGAGGGGGGAGGGAGGAAGCAGCGGCGGGGGCGGAGCCAGCGGACACCAAAGCGGAGGATGAGGAGGGCACAGAGAGGGAGAGGGACGAAGGCAGCGCTCTCTGGTGGTGGTGGGGGGGCGCGGGGTGGGGCCCGCGGGACTGGGCCGGCTCGGGGGGCGGGGGGGTGGAGGCGGCGGTCAGCAGGGGAGGGGGCGGGGGCAGGGAGAGGGGCGGGGCCTGCGGGGAGTGCAGGACGGTCTGGGTGCGGCCGGGCTGCGTCTGGGAGAGGGGCGGGGCTGAGGAACAGGAGGAGGAGGAGGAGGGCGCGGAGCTGAGGAAGGCGGGCCCCAGGGGGCCGCTCTGCTGGGACGGGGCCTGGGAGGAGAGACTGAGCAGAGAGCTGAGGGCCCCGGGGACCGGCAAGGAGGCCCCAAACTGCCGAGAGGAAACTGAAGGCACCACGTGGTGAAATATACCTGCAGATACACAGCGGGGAGGGGGGGGAGAGGAGGGGGGGGGAGGGGGAGAGGAGAGACGGGAAGGAGAGAGAGGGGGGCAGGGAGGGGAGAGCGAGAGGGGGGAGGGGTGGAGAGAGAGAGAGGGGGAGAGGGGGAGGGGGGGAGAGAGAGAAGAGAGAGAGAGATGGGGGAGAGAGGGGGAGAGAGAGAGGGGAGAGAGGAGAGAGAGAGAGAGATGGGGAGGGACAGAGATGGGGAGAGAGAAAGAGAGAGAGAGAAGATGGGGAGGGACAGAGATGGGGGAGAGAGAGAGAGAAAGATGGGGGAGGGAGAGAGATGGGGGGGCTCAGCCAGGTTGTGCATAGCAGACAAGCACACAGAAAGCAGGCAGACATTCCCCTCAGATCCAAGACCAAACCGGCCTTGCGTGAGCGAGCCAGGCGTTCAGAGAGAAATGTCTGCGTTTAAAACAAAACAGTCAGAGACACCCAGGGAAGAGGACCCTGCTGGGGAGGCTTTCAGGCTCAGGGGGGAGCAGTCAAACTCTGGGGGGGGGGGGGGGGGCTAAAAGGGTACAGAACCCTGCAGCTGTCTCGCTAGGACTGCTATTACGCTTGTCCCGCAGGCTTTCCTTAAAGACATAACCTACGGGAACGTGGTAGATGTGCACAGGGCATTCACACAGAGCAATGCAGCTGCATACAGGTCATGTAAGTTTGTGGAACCAGTACAGAATACGAGAGCTGTTACCAGCTGAGATATTTCCGCAGGCCGGTGTAGCGTTAGCGTGTTTCTGTGCCTGTGGGGGTCGCGGTCGGTGAGGACATGGGGGGGGGGGGGGGGGTTTAGGGGGAACAGAGCCATTTTCCCTGGGTGTGCAGTAGCGGTGGCCGAGCTGCCAATCAAACAGCAAAGCGAGCAGCGGGGGGGGCGGAGCGATCAGGCAAGGGGCGGGGCTTCACACCTACCTGCGTCCGGGCGGCTCTCCCGCCGGGAGCCCGGACGACGGGACGGCTAACGTGCTAACGGGCTGTAACGGGACAGGTTAGGGCGTTTCGAGGGGCTCACCTCCTGCAGCGCCCCCGGCCAGGCCCGTGGTGGAGAAGGCCCCCAGGGAAGTGTGTCCGTTCACCAGGCGGGGCGCCCCCGACGCAACCCCCGAAACGGGCGTCTGCCCCCCGAACAGAGGGTGGAGGACCGAGGTGCCCCCCAGGGGGAACTGCCCCCCCAGGTACTGTCCTACGGCGACCCCGGAGGCGGAGGAGACCACCGCGGCCACGCCCCCCTTCCCGCCGAGGACGGCCCCGCCCACCGCCGCCGCCGTCGCCGCGGAGATGAACAGGTTCTGGCTGCCGGGCTTCAGCTCCCAGTCCCTGGAGGCCCTCTGCTTCGGCTGCCGGTCGGGACCCCCCCCCGCGGCCCCCCCGCGGCACCCCTGGCTGGGGTCCTGGCTGAGGAAGGGGTTGTGGTTCAGGAAGGGGGTCCCGGAGGGGTGCGTGGAGTCCGGGGCCCCTCCCTCCCCCCTCCGCTGCTGCTGCTGCTGCTGTTTGTGATCCGAGTCCGAGTCAGTCCCGCCTCCTCCACCCCGGGCCCCGCCCACCCCAAAGGGGGAGCCCCCCTGCCTGGGGTCGGCCGGGGGCTGCTTGGGGTCGGAGATCGGGGAGAAGGTAGACTTCCACTTGCTGGAGGAGGTCGAGGAAGAGGAAGACGAGGAAGAGGAGACCTCACTGCTGCTGTTTCCGGATCTCCGCCCCAGCAAGCCACCTCCTGAGAGAGAGGAACACACACACACACACCACACACGCACACACACACACACACGCACGCACGCAAACACACAGACACCACACACGCACCGAGTGAGTGACTACACCAGACAAAACAAAAAAAAAAAAAACTGTGTGCTTGAAGAGATGCTAGACGTGTATATTCTGAGTCCAAGTGTGAAATTCTGAGTGCAGGAAACTGTGCAGACGTGACAAAAGCCTAAATAAACGACAGCACAGCATGTGACTGCCGCACGGAGGGAAGGAAAAACACTAATTTAACGTTAAACCAACGCTGTCTTTTCTCCTTTAAAAGGCGGCGGTGAATGGCGTTTCTCTCCCCGCTCACCTTCCCCCGCCTTCAGGGGGCTGTCTCTGCTCTCCAGGGAGATGGTGGCGATCTTCCTCTCGATTCTACGACGCAAAAGCAATTACAATTAAATCCCTTAACAAACGTTCCTATTCAAAGCGACTTAAAAGCTTACGTTGTTTTTCTTTCCCATACTGTCCATTTATACAACTGGATACACAGAGGCGAGTAAGTACCTGGCTCAAGGGCACAATGCCAGTACTCTGGGCTGGGAATTGAACCTGCAACCATTACTAAACATTACAGCTTAGCTGTGCGTTTGTGTTTGTGTGTCAGGTCACTGTATGTTTGGGGGTACCGTGAGGCATAGACATTACAAGCCTAGCGGTGTGTTTGTGTGTCAGGTTTTTGTGTATTTGTGGGGACATTACAAGCCTAGTGGTGTGTTTGTGTGTCAGGTTACTGTGAGTTTGTGGGGACATTACAAGCCTAGCGGTGTGTTTGCGTGTCAGGTTATTGTGTATTTGTGGGGACATTACAAGCCTAGCGGTGTGTTTGTGTGTCAGGTTACTGTGAGTTTGTGGGGACATTACAAGCCTAGCGGTGTGTTTGTGTGTCAGGTTACTGTATATTTGTGGGGACATTACAAGCCTAGCGGTGTGTTTGTGTGTCAGGTTACTGTGTATTTGTGGGGACATTACAAGCCTAGTGGTGTGTTTGCGTGTCAGGTTACTGTGTATTTGTGGGGACATTACAAGCCTAGCGGTGTGTTTGTGTGTCAGATTTTTGTATATTTGTGGGGACATTACAAGCCTAGCGGTGTGTTTGCGTGTCAGGTTATTGTGTATTTGTGGGGACATTACAAGCCTAGCGGTGTGTTTGTGTGTCAGGTTACTGTATATTTGTGGGGACATTACAAGCCTAGCGGTGTGTTTGCGTGTCAGGTTATTGTGTATTTGTGGGGACATTACAAGCCTAGCGGTGTGTTTGTGTGTCAGGTTATTGTGTATTTGTGGGTACTGTGAGGCATAGACATTACAAGCCTAGTGGTGTGTTTGTGTGTCAGGTTACTGTGTATTTGTGGGGACATTACAAGCCTAGCGATGTGTTTGTGTGTCAGGTTACTGTGTATTTATGGGGACATTACAAGCCTAGCGGTGTGTTTGTGTGTCAGGTTATTGTGTATTTGTGGGGACACTACAAGCCTAGCGGTGTGTTTGTGTGTCAGGTTATTGTATATTTGTGGGGACATTACAAGCCCAGCGGTGTGTTTGTGTGTCAGGTTATTGTGTATTTGTGGGGACATTACAAGCCTAGCGGTGTGTTTGTGTGTCAGGTTACTGTGTACTTGTGGGGACATTACAAGCCTAGCGGTGTGTTTGTGTGTCAGGTTATTGTGTATTTGTGGGGACATTACAAGCCTAGCGGTGTGTTTGTGCGTCAGGTTACTGTGTACTTGTGGGGACATTACAAGCCTAGCGGTGTGTTTGTGTGTCAGGTTATTGTATATTTGTGGGGACATTACAAGCCTAGCCATTCATTTCTTGTGTCGGGTCACTGTGTATTTTTGGGTACCGCGAGCTGGAGCTGTCGGCGGGGTAGCCCGCGTCCTCCTCGTCCGAGCTGGGGGGGGAGGAGTAGCGGCCCGAGCCGTTGAGCTCCACGGGCCACTCCCTCTTCAGGACGGGGGGCTGGTCCAGGTCCGTCCCGCACGGGCTCCGCCCCGCCTGCTCGGGGGAAGAGATGGCGGCGATGTCCAGGGGCTGGTTAATGTTGTTCACCTGCGGGGCGCGAGCGGAGCGTTTAGGGCACACGGGGGCGGAGGGTCGGTCTCCACGGCAACTTCAGCACCTCGTTATTTATTTAGCCTCATCTTTTTCATCATGACAATTCCCTGAGGAGGCGATGCGCTCACGAGCTGTGAACTACACGCGGACCCGTAATGAAAATATTTTGGTGAAAACAGAGAGTAACGCCAACCAACTCATTCTTGGCATAAATAAACTAACTGCCAAGTATTATGTGAATAGTGTCCTTCTAGATTGTCTATTAATGCTATTCACTCACTTTCTCGCAAAGCCTTGTGTGCCAGAACCAAAAATCTGCAGGTTACGAAACGTATGAGTAATCATGCATTGCAGTAAAATACTTATTCCAGTGCTCCAGACCTGGGTCAAACGCGTCTTTGTTTCACATTCAAATACTTTTCTGTGCTCTATTGAGCATGCCTGGTGTAATTGACCCTGCCAATATGACCAGAAGGCGGGGTTTGCACTTTTTGAGAGCATTTCATTGGTTCCAATACACCAGACAAGATCCGTAAAGCGTAGAAAATTATTTGAATCCAAAACAAATACGTATTTGCGCCAGGTCTGCAGTGCTCTCTGCCCATTACAGCAAGGTGACCAGATTTCAAATGATGGTCCTCGAGGGCCGTGCTGGTTTTCCAGTCTCCCTTTACCTGGGAGTCAGGTGTGAAGACAGTCTGGCCAATCAGTAGCACTAACTGTTCAGTTAATTCCCTGGGAGAAAAGAAAACAGGGCACCAAAAACGGGGGTTGTCCCCGGAAAACGGGGACGTCTGGTCACCCTACATTACAGGCACTCACTCAACGACCGCAGTTTCGTGGCTCACCATGGAGTTGATGTTGAGGGGGGAGCCCGAGGGGTGGTTGACCCCGCCCACTCCAGGGAAGGACCGCCTCTTGGGGGAGGAGCCTCCGGCGGGGAGCCCGCCCGCCGAGCCGCGCTTCCTCCGCCCCCGCTTGCGGCCCTCGTGCGAGGAGGAGCCGGGCGAGTGGTGGGGGTGGGGGTGGGGGTGGGGGGGGGGGTGGTGGTGGTGGTGGTGGTGGTTGGCGTGGTGATTCTGCCCTCCTTGCTTGCCGTGGTGCTGGCGGGAGGAAGAGGAGCAGGACGAGGAGGAGGAGGAGGAGGAGGAGGAGGACGAGGAGGAGAAGAAGATGCGGCGCTTGGCCTCGCTCTCGTGGAGGGGCTCCGAGTCGGACTCCGCCTGCCTGCCGCCGGGCCCCGCCTCGGGGAGGATTCGGGGGGGGCCGTCGGCATACTGCAGCACCCCCCCGGTGCCCAGCGGGGGGCTGTAGCCGGAGGGGCGCCCCTGCAGGCCCGACGGCGGGGTGCAGTGGGGGGGCGGGGAGGAGGAGGCCGAGTCGTGGTCCAGGGAGAAGGATCCGGAGTGAGAGCCGCCGTTCACCATCACAGCACCCGAGGAGAACCCTGGGGGAGGAGACGCGAGGCTGGTCAGCACCCAGCAGCCCGTTCACCACGGGGAGCCCCGCTCCTGCAGCCGCTTCATCCGTTTCTGCATTTCATTCCAGCCTCAGGTACTTGATTTGTACCTGAGGCTGCGTAGGGGCGACATAGCTCAGGAGGTAAGACCAATTGTCTGGCAGTCGGAGGGTTGCCGGTTCAAACCCCGCCCTGGGCGTGTCGAAGTGTCCTTGAGCAAGACACCTAACCCCTAATTGCTCTGGCGAATGAAAGGCATCAATTGTAAAGCGCTTTGGATAAAAGCGCTATATAAATGCAGTCCATTTACCATTTGATTTGCACCACTCACGCACACGATCTGACACGGCGGCTACATGTCGGCTAGCTGAGTGACAGCAGCGCTCCGTGGGCAGGTGTGAACGCGCAGGTTGTACATGCTGCTGATCAGAGGCTTGTGAGCGCATCGGTGCTGAACCAGAGTAACCTCTGACTGTGAGGACCAGGGCAGCAAACCACTGTGTTAGCGCAGAGCCGTAGGGGCGCTAGCTCGTACCTGAGGTAGGGGTGTGGGGCCGGCTCGTACCTGAGGTAGGGGTGTGGGGCCGGCTCGTACCTGAGGTAGGGGTGTGGGGGCGAGCTCGTACCTGAGGTAGGGGTGTGGGGGTGGCTCGTACCTGAGGTAGGGGTGTGGGGCGAGCTTGTACCTGAGGTAGGGGTGTGGGGGCGAGCTCGTACCTGAGGTAGGGGGGTGTGGGGCGCTAGCTCCTACCTGAGGTAGGGGTGTGGGGGTGGCTCGTACCTGAGGTAGGGGTGTGGGGGTGGCTCGTACCTGAGGTAGGGGTGTGGGGGTGGCTCGTACCTGAGGTAGGGGTGTGGGGCTAGCTGGTACCTGAGGTAGGGGTGTGGGGGTGGCTCCTACCTGAGGTAGGGGTGTGGGGCTAGCTGGTACCTGAGGTAGGGGTGTGGGGGTGGCTCGTACCTGAGGTAGGGGTGTGGGGCTAGCTCCTACCTGAGGTAGGGGTGTGGGGGTGGCTCGTACCTGAGGTAGGGGTGTGGGGCGAGTGTGGGGGGTGTGGGGGTGGCTCGTACCTGAGGTAGGGGTGTGGGGGTGGCTCGTACCTGAGGTAGGGGTGTGGGGCTAGCTGGTACCTGAGGTAGGGGTGTGGGGGTGGCTCCTACCTGAGGTAGGGGTGTGGGGCTAGCTGGTACCTGAGGTAGGGGTGTGGGGGTGGCTCGTACCTGAGGTAGGGGTGTGGGGCTAGCTCCTACCTGAGGTAGGGGTGTGGGGGTGGCTCGTACCTGAGGTAGGGGTGTGGGGCGAGTGTAGGGGGGTGTGGGGGTGGCTCGTACCTGAGGTAGGGGTGTGGGGGTGGCTCCTACCTGAGGTAGGGGTGTGGGGCTAGCTCGTACCTGAGGTAGGGGTGTGGGGGTGGCTCGTACCTGAGGTAGGGGTGTGCGGCTGCTTGCCGTTGCTCTGAGCCGTGGGGTCCCGGCCCTGGAAAACCGGACTGGGCGTGTTCCTCTGCAGAGAGGGGAGAGAGGCGGAGTCAGGGGCGGAGTCAGAGGCAGCAGACAGGCGGGAGCAGGGGGCGCTGGCCCTACTGAGCGCGTGCGGAAAGCCACCCACCAGTCTCTCGGCCCGGCTGGGCAGCACCACGCTGGCGAGGGGGATGCTGACGGGCAGCTTGCTGGGGTGCACAGTGCTGAGGGGGATGCTGATTGGCAGGCTGGTGATGGTATCCCCGGCAACCGCCGGGCTCTTCTCCTTACACGCCTACAGAGGGGCGGAGAAAGCAGACGTCACACGCCAGCGTAAACGCGCATTAGTGAGCATGCGCACACACACGCACGCAAGCAAGGAGACATGCACCAGAGCGCACACACACACACACGCAAGCAAGGAGACATGCACCAGAGCGCACACACACACACACACGCAAGCAAGGAGACATGCACCAGAGCGCACACACACACGCAAGCAAGGAGACATGCACCAGAGCGCACACACACGCACGCAAGCAAGGAGACATGCACCAGAGCGCACACACACACGCAAGCAAGGAGACATGCACCAGAGCGCACACACACACACACGCAAGCAAGGAGACATGCACCAGAGCGCACACACATACACACACACACACAGGCAGACTCACGTACGTATGCAAACACACAGACACGTGCACACACACACTCTCTCTCTCTCACACACACACACACACACACTCTCTCACACACACACACACACACACACACACAGTCTCGGCAGTGTGTGAGGTTACCCTTTCTGCAGACTTGGGCGTGGCGCTCTGTTGTGTGTCAGGAGAGCTGGGCGATGGGCAGCCTTGCTTTATGCCCAGGGGAGGAGGTGAGACCATGGCAAGGTCTCCCCTGCAAAACACACCACAGTTACTCTATACGCACACACACACACACACACTCTCACACACACACACACACACACACACACCACTGTTACTCTATATGCACACACACACCACACTATATGCACACACCACCACTGTTGCACACACACACAGACACACAACTGTTACTCTATATGAACTACTCTATATGCACACACACACACACACACCACTGTTACTCTATATGCACGCACACACACACACACACACACACCACTGTTACTCTATATGCACGCACACACACACACTCACACCACTGTTACTCTATATGCACACACACACACACACACACACCACTGTTACTCTATATGCACACACACACCACACACACACCACTGTTACTCTATATGCACACACACACACACCACTGTTACTATATGCACACACACACACACACCACTGTTACTCTATATGTCACTCTATATGCACACACACCACAACCACCACTGTTACTCTATATGCACGCACACACACACACACACACACACACACCACTGTTACTCTATATGCACACACACACACACACCACTGTTACTCTATATGCACACACACACACCACTGTTACTCTATATGCACGCGCGCACACACACACACACACACACACACACTCACACACCACTGTTACTCTATATGCACACACAAGCTCGCATGTGCACGCAGACAGAAGTGTTACTGCATACACGTGTGCACACAAGCACACACACAAACTGTTATTGCATACGCATACATATGCACGCAAGCAGGCACACACGCACACAGACGCGCGCGCAGACACACACACACACAGAAACACTATCTGACCTGTGTGCGAAGGCCCCGGGGCTGCGGAAGGGGGCGTTGCCGGGGTCCTGGTTGAGGTGGCGGCGCAGGGCGATCTTGGCGGGCGAGAAGCGGGTGTAATCGGGCAGCGCGTGCCCCAGCTGCCGGTGGCGGGCGTCGGGGGTGGGGGGCACGATGTCGTGCTCGGGGGAGATGGGCAGGTAGCGGGACAGGAGCTCGGGCTTGCCCCCGCCCCCGGCCCCGCCCCGCTCGCAGGGCGAGGCCGTGCCGTTGATGGAAAGCTCCGGGCTCAGCCCGTTCATCGCCGCGGCGACCAGGCCCAGCTTGGGCGTGTCGGGCCCCGGCGGGGGCCGGGGGTCCAGGCTGGGGAGGCTCTTGCGGTACAGGGGCTCGTCACAGGGGCTGTAGGACTTGAGCTGCAGTAGCTCCTGCTGCCTCTGGCTCGTCTCCAGCTCCACGATGCTGATCTGGAAACGGACACCAGGGGGCGCTCAACACCCGAACACTGCAAGGACTGCGTCCAAAGACCCCGGACCACTGATCAATGCCTTCTTTTAAAAAGGTGCGAGTGAAAAACAGCGCTTGGCAGGAGTGCAGAGGAATGGCACTGATCACTGTGTGCTCCAGCAGAACTCAGGGCGCAGTTACCTGCAGCTCCAGGTAGTGGCGCTGGTTCTCACAGATCTGCCTGCGCAGGGCCTGCATCTCCTTCAGCAGGGACTCCAAACACAGAGTGCCCCAGTCCAGCTTCAGCTCCTCACAGCGAGACTTCAGCTGTAGAAACACACACACATGCACGCACACACAGCCAGACACACACAGACAACCAGACGCACACGCACACACGCACACACACACATGCGCGCACACACACACAGCCAGACACACACATACACACAGACAGACAACCAGACGCACACGCACACACACACAGCCAGACACACACACACAGACACACACACACACACACAGACAACCAGACACATACGCACACGCACACACAGCCAGACACACACACACACAGACAACCAGACGCACACACACACACACACACACACACACACAGACACAGACAACCAGACACACACACGCACACGCACACACAGACACAGACAACCAGACACACACACACACAACCAGACACACACACACAGCCAGAGACACACAGACAAAACAATCAGAGGAACACACACACACACACACACACACACACACGGATAAGTCCCTATCCCCTGGCAGGACACAGCTCATGTGTTGCCAGAGAAACCGAAGCACTGCATGACGGCAGGTAGAGGAGCACAAGCTGTTGCTATAGAAACAGCAGAGCGGAACAGGCCAGGCGAGCCTCCCTACAGGAGGCGCTGTGGCACAGCGCGCCTCCTCACCAGGAGCAGGCTTTGATCCCGCAGCTCCGCGTTGTCCTTCTCCAGCTGCTTGGTCTGCTCCTGCAGCTGCCGGTTGTGCGCTGCGATCTCCTTCTGGGCCTGGAGCAGGTCCTCCACAGTCACCGCCTTCACTCCCAGCTGGGGCGGGGGCACAGGGAGAGACAGGCCCACTGACACCACGGTCTACAGACACGGTCTACAGACACACTCCAGTCAACCGAGTGCTGGAGCACTCCAGCTGCAGGACTTGTCGCAATATATTCGCAGGTGGGGTGGGTGGGGGGGCAAAGCAACAATTTCAAATGTAACAATTTCAGCAGTGTAATTTCTGAGGATTTATTTTCCTGGGTATATCCCCTTGTGTGTGTGTGTGTGTGTGTGTGTGTGTGTGTGAGAGAGAGAGTGTGAGCATATGTGCAAGTGTACGCATGTGCATGTGTGAGAGCACATGGGAACGTGTCTGTGTGTGTGTGTGTGTGTGTGTGCGCATGTGTGGTGTGTGCACGGTGTGTGAGTATGTGTGTGGGCACAATGTGCGAGTATGTGTGCGTGTGCACGCTGTGGGTATGTGTGAGTATGTGTGTGTGCACGCTGTGTGCGTGTGTGTGAGTATAGGTGTGTCTGCATGCGCGCACACAGCTGTACAGTCATTCTGTTTCCTCACCTCCTCCAGTTTGGCCTGACAAAGCGCTTTGATCTTCTCCTTGTGGGTCTGACACACACTGTACAGCTGCTCCACCTGACCAGTCAGCTCACTGTGTCTGAGCTGGGGAGGGACGGGGGGGGACGGGGAGAGATGGAGAGACAGGGCGAGGTGGGACGAAAGGGAGAGAAACACTCATCGGGTTAACGGCCAACGAGAACGAAGGACCAGCAGGCTGGAGGACGACCCCGCCTGACCCCGAGATCAAGAACGGCAGCACCGATCGGACTCTTAAATAATTCACAGGGGCAGGCAGAGCACAGGACGCCTCTCCCCCCCTTCCGGAATGCGAGGAGAGCCTCTTTACCCCGCCTCCCCGTGCTCCTGGGAGAGCGGGAGGATGCGCCGGGACGATGGAGAGAGAGCAGCCGCGGAATGGCTAATCAATAAAAGATGTGGCGTCAGGAAGGCTAACGCTAACCAAGCGCTGCCTCTTTGGGAGGGACGGGCCCCTGGTGCGAGGGGCGGAGGGGCAGGGGGGTGAAGGGGGGGGGGGGGTGAGCAGGGGTTCGAGAAGCGGCTTACCTTCTCCTTTTCCAGACACTGCTGCAGGTTGCTGCGGTACTGAGGCGTCTTCATGTGGGCCGTGAACTGCAGGTACTGCACCTTGAAGTTATCTGCGGGATTAAGGGGGAGGGTCGTCAGGCGGGCCGACCTGTTTGCTCGTGGTGTGTGTGAAATCAGGCTGTGGTCTTAGCACAGGCCGGGGGGGGGGGGGGGGGGGGGGGGGCTTTGGGGGGGGGGGCTTACCCAGTAACTGCTGCAGGGCCGGGGGGTGGGGCCCAGGTGAAGCTGCCCAGATGTATAGTGCTGAACTTTGGGAGGTAGCTGGTAGAAGGGGCTGTGAGGTGACCTGTATGGATCTGGAAAGAAGACCAGAAAGTTAGCCATTAAGGCCAAAGGTGACATGCAAATGATGCGTGAGAGAGACAGGCAGTCATGGCCACATTCGCTAACGGGGCTAGCGT
The DNA here is from genome assembly GCA_025169545.1 of Anguilla japonica. NCBI lineage: Eukaryota > Metazoa > Chordata > Actinopteri > Anguilliformes > Anguillidae > Anguilla > Anguilla japonica. The sequence continues at coordinate 7,203,762 of CM045886.1, forward strand.
GCTCGCAAGAACTCTCTAAAACTGTGAGAGCACAAGAGATGGGGCGGGTGGGAAAAAAAAACCCCGGCAAAGACTACAGAGCCGGTGTCAAAACAGCAGTTAAAAGACTGTTTCCATAACAACCAGTTATGAGCTGATTGGGCGGGATCAGTCTCATCTGCGACAAACTCGAGATCTGGCGCATCGAGTCTCGGGAGACGACAGCAGCTGTCCCGGGCGGGCGCAGCGGCGCTCTCTCACCCTGAGGGGGCGCTGCCGAGAGGGTCTTGGCGTGCAGCAGCTCCAGGGCGCTCTGGCTCTTCCTGCTCTTGCGCTCGGCGGCGGTGGCGGCGGGCGCGGCGGCGGCGGCGGCGGCCGAGGCCTTCTTGGGGCGCCCCCGCTTCCTGCTCCCCAGCTTCCGGCTCTTGGCCATCAGCCGCGCCCGCCGGGGTTTGGGGGACGGCTTGGCCGCCGTCAGCAGGCCCAGCCGCTCGTCCTCCCCGCAGGAGTCCTGAAACACACACACACACACACCAGCGTTTACCCACGGGCCCTCTACCACACACACCACCCAAGTCCAGGCTGGGACAGCTGCAGCGGCTGCAGAGTGTTTTGGTCTTTCACCACTTAAGTCACTGCCTGGCTTGGGGCGTTGGGGGGGGGGGGGGGGGGGGTAGGGGGGGCACTGTCCACACACCTCCATCCAAGGCCTACACTGGTTGCTGAATGAAAGGAAACCATATAACCCTGCAGAAGGTGTGACCGTCCCAGACTGAGGCATTGAGATCCCTGTTCTACAACAACAGACGCTTTAACACTAGGAAGCCGGTACGGGGGGGTGAAGCAGGTAGGGGCTCCAGACCGATTCAAACGGAGGATTCCAGACCCTGGACCAAACACTACAGCGGGAAGCCTCATGTCTCTAGATCATGTGATCATGTGAAAGACCTGGGGCTGGGCGAGGCGCGGCCTGAAGCAAACGGTCACAGGGGAGGGAGCTGCTGACACTGCGTGGGGAGTGACGGAGAACTCAACGTGACGCAGCGAGGCCTCCGCTCTCCAGGACGTACCTTGTGCTCCTTCGCCTTGGTTGGGGTGGTGGTGTTGCTCTTGCTGTCTTTGTCTTTCTGCTGACGACGCCTAGCTGCCTCTTGCTCCTCCTGCAACGCACAGACAGACGAGTACCTCTCAGAGCCTGAGCTGTGCTGAGCACACCTGTATCTCTCAGAGCCTGAGCTGTGCTGAGCACACCTGTATCTCAAAGAGCCTGAGCTGTGCTAAGCACACCTGTATCTCTCAGAGCCTGAGCTGTGCTAAGCACACCTGTATCTCAAAGAGCCTGAGCTGTGCTGAGCACACCTGTATCTCAAAGAGCCTGAGCTGTGCTGAGCACACCTGTATCTCAAAGAGCCTGAGCTGTGCTGAGCACAATAGCATCTTCGAGAGCCAGTAAAATCAACCACCACATAGTCTAGAACTAGACAGGTGCAACAGATTACATAAGACATATAAAGGAATCTGCACGTTTGCTGAGTGATGCTGAAACTTGAATGGAGGACAAGACAAAAGAAACACAAAACTTACCCTGAGTTTAGGATTTTTGAGACTAGAAAAGTAGTTTTCAAGCTGCAAGACAAAAAGTGCTGCATTAGTATCGACTCAAACAGCAGGTAGAGCCGGACGCTGTACTGACTTCACTGCATCAATATGTCAGTCAATAAAGGTCATTTATTTTTTGGCCACAAAATCTGTCCAAATGACAAATGTGCATTTTTCACTTCGACAGAGGAAATGATGTGGAAATCTAGACTGAGTGATGAGAGACTCACAAATCAGGACTTACTATGAGCAACAAGGACTCTATGGTGCAGTCTATTGTATGCAGTAATAGGGACTCACTATGGTGTGGTTTATTGTATGCAGTAATAGGGACTCACTATGGTGCAGTCTATTGTATGCAGTAATAGGGACTCACTATGGTGCGGTCTATAATATACAGTAATAAGGACTCACTATGATGTGGTCTATAGTATACAGTAATAGGGACTCACTATGGTGTGGTCTATTGTATAAAGTAATAGGGACTCACTGTAGTGGTAAATGGTAAATGGACTGCATTTATATAGCGCTTTTATCCAAAGCGCTTTACAATTGATGCCTCTCATTCGCCAGAGCAGTTAGGGGTTAGGGGTTAGGTGTCTTGCTCAAGGACACTTCGACACGCCCAGGGTGGGGTTTGAACCGGCAACCCTCCGACTGCCAGACAATCGGTCTTACCTCCTGAGCTATGTCGCCCCTAGTGCGGTGTGATGTATGCAGTAATAGGGACTCACTATGGTGTGGTCTATTGTATAAAGTAATAGGGACTCACTATGGTGTGGTGCAGTGTATACAGTAGTAATGACTCACTATGGTGTGGTCTATAGTATACAGTAATAGGGACTCACTATGGTGTGGTCTATAGTATACAGTGATAGGGACTCACTATGGTGGAGTGCAGTGTATACAGTAGTAATGACTCATTACGGTGCTGTGTAGTGTATACAGTAGTAATGACTCACTATGGTGCGGTCTATTGTATGCAGATAGTAGGAAACCGGCTTCCCAGTCCAGGACACTGAGCCTCTCAGAGGAGACAGTTCCACTACCCTCATGATTGTGCCAATGTCTGCATAGAGAAGCACACACACGCACACACAATCAGTAACACAACTGACAGCCTGTTCTCAGACATGAGAATTACTGCCAATACAACCTACAGGGTTCCCACTGAAATCAGATTTATATGCTCCATGATTTTCTCACACTGAAAAGTCATAAAGGATAATGGTTTCCCTTTCTAGGATTTATTGTGGGTGGGCTTTTTGGGTTACTTTTGTGAAACAGACACACATTTTGCAGCACATTATTTTATATTGCATTACATTACATTACAGGCATTTAGCAGACGCTCTTATCCAGAGCGACTTACACAACTTTTACATAGCATTTTACATTGTATCCATTTATACAGCTGGATATATACTGAAGCAATTTCGATTAAGTACCTTGCTCAAGGGTACAACGGCAGTGTCCTTACCTGGGAATCGAACCTGCGACCTTTCGGTTACAAGCCCAGTTCCTTACCCACTGTGCTACACTCCGTCCATTACCACATAGATACACAAATCACTCCTCAGTAACATATTACTTATGATAGAGGCAGTGAGCCATTCAATATGTCAGCATTATCAGAATACCAGCTGTTGCAAGACTTGACATCATGCTCGCTAGTGTGCTAGTAAAAATAAAAAAAGAAGGATTTATATCACCTGCTGTAAAGGTTTATGTTTATATGGGCAATAATCCCAAACTTTTTCCAAAGACAATGGAACAGCTGAGTTCTTTCCATGACTTTTTAACGACATTCCAGGATGCAAACATTTCCATGTATTGTGGGAACCCTCAGCATAATGGACAGTCAACAACATTTTATCATGCGACTTACCACTCAAGTTTCGACTGTTAGTTCTAAAATTTAGAGGTGCAAAAGGTTTTGAGGATACGATTTTGCCACCTGAGGAGAAAAATGGAACACAAGTTCACTATGATCATAAAAACAACTTTACATTCATAACGAACCTCAACAGCTACAGTGGCGTACCAAGAAACAGTTTCAAGTCATTTCCTTTTAATAAGGCCAGACTGAAATTAGCATAATCTAAAATATTGCCTGAATCCTCCCTTGTTAAAAAAATACAAGCCTTTTTCACAAAGAGATAGACACAGGTCAACAATGAGAAGGGTCAAAGAGCCAGAAGGTCAAAGGTCAAATTTCAAGTGTTGACACAGCTGCCATAAACTAACACTGGGTGCGTGGCTCTTGATTTCTCCAGTGAAAATGGCTGTGTACGCAAGCGCTGGGAATAATCCTTCTGGCTCATCAGAAATTGACCAGCGTACCACACTGAAGTTTCTCCAATGGCATTTCGCTTCACCCCCGATAACGACAAGAACATTATTTGGGCCCGGAGAGACACCCACCTTCCTTCATGTTGGCAAACCGCTCCTTAAGCTGGTGATCCACCTCGGGACCAAAGGCAAAGTTGTTCACAAAAATAACACTGCGAGGACACAAAGGGAGCGGCAGCGTTAAGACTTCACCATAATTAAAACGATTAGACATGACAGTGAGCACGCCACACACGTTTCAGGTGTTGTATCCGCGGTCAACAAAAAGCGAGTTGTCGCACTTGCACTACCTTGTGTTGGCGATTCTGTCTTTCCACTCCTCCGACAGGAAGTCTCCTCGCTCCAGCTTTGGGAATAAACCAGGAAACATGGACGTGAGCTCAGAAAGTCTCAACAAGTCGAGCGGCAGTTCATCTGTGATTGATTCTGATGCAGCAAACTGTCTGTGACTGACGTCGCTGCAGTAAATCGTCTGTGACTGATTCTGATGTGTCTGTGACTGATTCTGATGTGTCTGTGACTGACGTCGCTGCAGTAAATCGTCTGTGACTGATTCTAATGCAGGAAACTGTGACTGACGTCGCTGCAGTAAATCATCTGTGACTGATTCAGGTGTGTCTGTGACTGACGTCGCTGCAGTAAATCATCTGTGACTGATTCTAATGCAGCAAACTGTCTGTGACTGACGTCGCTGCAGTAAATCACCTGTGACTGATTCTAATGCAGCAAACTGTGACTGACGTCGCTGCAATAAATCGTCTGACTGATTCAGATGTGTCAGATTCTGATTCAGAAACAGATTCTGATGTGTCTGTGACTGACGTCACTGCAGTAAATCATCTGTGACTGATTCTGATGCAGCAAACTGTCTGTGACTGACGTCACTGCAGTAAATCGTCTGTGACTGATTCTGATGTCTGTGACTGATACTGATGTATCTGTGACTGATTCTGATGGTGACTGTGACTGATGGTGCTGCAGTAAATCGCCTGTGACTGATTCAGATGTGTCTGTGACTGATTCTGATGTGTCTGTGACTGATGGTGCTGCAGTAAATCATCTGTGACTGAGTCTAATGCAGCAAACTGTCTGTGACTGACGGCTCGGCGGGCTCCTCACTCACCGTGTACTCTCCGTGCTTCTTGCCGTACCACCTCATCCACTTCTTAAACTCCCTGTCCATCGACTGCAAGGACAGGCACACGAGCAGGACGGCGTGAGCATGAAACCTGGCACATCTGCACACATTCCCCGCTACACTGGGAATACGCATCAGAGCAGGGCTGCCCAACCCTGCTCCACGGCATCTACCAGCCTGTGGGTTTTCACTCCAACTCTAACAAAGCACACCTCATTCAACAGCTAGAGCAGGGCTGCCCAACCCTGCTCCATAGCATCTACCAGCCTGTGGGTTTTCACTCCAACTCTAACAAAGCTCACCTCATTCAACAGCTAGAGCAAGGCTGCCCAACCCTGCTCCATAGCATCTACCAGCCTGTGGGTTTTCACTCCAACTCTAACAAAGCCACACCTCATTCAGCAGCTAGAGATCTCGTTCGAGCTGATAATCAGCAGAATTGGGTGTGCCAAACGAAGGTCGGAGTGAAAACCTACAAGAGAGGGTAGATCTCCAGAAACAGGGTTGGGCGGCCCTGCTTCGGACTGAACTGAGAGAAAGGCGGGCTGCTTGTGTAGGAAACAGGCTCTGATGATTTCGGTGACACGGTGCTCTATGAACAAACAGGGGAATGGACTGGACAGTAATACTAGCGCTACGGTGAAATGTGGTGTGGCTGAGAGAGACATTAGTTTGGACGTTACCTCTGCATAACTGGCCGGGATGTCCGCCTTCTCAACCCCATAGTAATGCTTACAGTTCGTCGCCGCGGCAACCTGTAGCACTACCTGTCCCACACCTGTGTCAAAAAAACAGGAACACATGGTTTTAAAACAATAGCACAGCCCTGAGGTCTAGACATCCTGGGTTTCAGGTTAAACCCCTTTTTATGGCTTTTTCCATGACTTTGCACAATGCAAGTATTGTTTAAAAAAAAAAAAAAAACATTTTAAGGAAGCAATAAAATTTCATAACCGAGTAACTGAAGTGCAGCGGGAAGGTTTTAGCATTAGCACTGATGAATCGAGGGGGGGGGGGGGGGGGGGGGGAATCATGAACCGACCGCTTCCTAGGTCCACGAAGGTGTCCTCCTCCATCATCTCCATCTCGTCGATGATCTGCGCCACCAGGTCGAAGGAGGTCTCGCCGTACACCTCCGGGCTGAAGGGCTCGTAGTTGTTGAGTTTCTCGGGGTCGGTGACAGAGTGGTTGTACACCTGCTGCAGGATGTGGCGGAGCAGGCCGTTGGAAGGCCGCTTGTTTAGCTTCATGGGCTGGGTGGTACCTTTCCACTGGAGGACGCGCGCGCACACACACACACGCACACACACACACACATACACGCAAAATGAGTCGGGTGGCTGGGGTTCGTAGAGGGACTGTGTGTGTGTGTGTGTGTGCGCGAGTGAATGCATGAGTGTGTGTGTGTGTGTGTGTGTGTGTGTGTGTGTGTGTGAGAGAGTGAGAGTGCATGCGTGAGTGGGCGGTAGTGTAGTATAATGGGTAAGGAGTTGGTCTTGTAGCCTAAAGGTCGCAGGTTCGATTCCCCGCTAGGACACTGCTGTTGTGCCCTTGAGCAAGGTACTTAACCTGCATTGCTCCAGTATATATCCAGCTGTATGACTGGATACAATGTAAAATGCTATGTAAATTACTTGTGTAAGTCGCTCTAGATAAGAGCGTCTGCTAAATGCCTGTAATGTAATGAGAGTATGTGTGTGTGCATGTGTGAAAGTGCCCTCATGAGTGTGTGCGTGCGTGAGAGTGAGAGTGCATGCCTGAATGTATGTGCGTGTGCATGAGTGTATGTGTGTGTGCATGAGTGCATGTGCGTGTGCGTGAGTGGATGCATGAGTGTACATGTGTGTAGGCAGGAACATCAATGATCATTCACTGAGCAACAGTGAGGCTAAAGAGTATTCAGTACTCAAACTGTGTACTCTACAGCAGTGGAGCCCAAAACTGAGTCAGGAGTGAGTGGTGTGTTGTGGGAGTCGTGATACACGTGAAAAGTCATGTGACGTATGTTGTGACACAGATAAAGAACCTTTTAATTGCACAGATGAACATATCTAAAGCTGACTTTGAATCAGGGGCAGGCCACACAAACCTACAGACCCATTAAGTAGATTGTGGGATCTGCTCCAGTACAGAGAACTGAGTAAACAGGCTAGGCTGTAAACGTCAGCCATTTACACGTAAAGACACAAAGGCGTGTGTGTGTGTGTACGTGCAGAGAAACAAACCAGAGGACAGCCCTGTGTCTCCCACCCTGACTGACAGGTACGCGCTAGACTTTGTTCCTGCGCAGACCTTTGCACCAGCAGCAAACGCAGCCGTTCTGACTACACCCAGGCCAAACAGAGAAGTGCAAACACCCTTAGGGGCCAGCAGCACGCTTACTCAGTCGCGGATTTGGCCGGAGCTCAATGCGATGGTAGCTTTCGAAGCATTTTCATTAACTCCAGGTATTCACGCTATCCAAACCCACACACACACACACACGCACGCACACACACAATGCGGGACCATGCAGGTAAGCACACATACACGTGGTTCTATCGTCAGGATAACACAGTTTCTCACATACCTCCCGCTAATCACTAGCGCATTTTTTATTTATTTATTTATTTATTTTTAAATCTTTGGAATTTCATCCTTTCACTGCTGCTAACAAAAAAACACACGCACACGCACACGCACACGCACACATACACACACACACACACACACACACACACACACACACACACACACACAGACACACACACACACACAGAGTGAGGTAAAGGTGTGACTGCTGTGATAACTGCTAAGTGTCATATCCCAGAGTGCTGTGGGAGAGACGGGCCAGTGGAGGCGTGGTTTTAGCTGCGTTGCAGGACAGAGCGCTGGGCCACGCGTGCTACAGTTTATCACCGCGCTCTGATGTAGGTAACCGCCAAAACACTCAACCCCCCCCCCCCCCCCCCCCCAAAACCCCCCCCCCGCCCCCCCCCCCCCAAACCCCCCTGCCCCCATCCCCCCCATGATTTCCTCAAGAGGAGGGAAACAAACAACCATCAAAGGACTGTGTGTGCCCACTGTACATTATCCACTGTGTCATTATCACTGGCTCGGGCGTAGGACTGTCAGCTCAGTCTAGACCACTGCAAATATGAACCGTGTGGATGCACTCGTGTTCTGTCACACTGTGTGGCGGCTGGGGATGACAGCTCGTCTCTTATCGGTCTCCGTCGATCCTTCATTCAGCCAGCCAGCCAGCGGGAAAAACAGGGGGGGGAGGGGGGGGGGGGGCGGGGCCAGGGAGCAGTCGACCGGAGAAGCTTCCGGAGAGCGGGCGCGGGAACTCACCAGCTGGTGGATGCTGTCGATGGCCCTGTTGTACTTGTCGCACAGTCTCTGCATGCTCTCGAAGCTGAGAAGGGGAGAGACAAAACGCACGCTCGCTCAGAGTCGCGGTCTCCCGCGCGCGGCCAGCAGGGGGCGCCTAACTGGCCCCCGAGCGACGCGGCGCTGCTAATTGCAGGCAGTTTTGTCAGCAGGGTGCGAGAAACTCTCCTGTGCTGCTGCAGCAGGGAGGCGGAGCAACAGGGACCATATGGGCCTGAGAGAAGGGGATTAACGCTGCCTCCTGTGTGTGTGTGTGTGAGAGAGAGAGAGAGAGAGAGTGTGTGTGTGTGTGTGTGTGTGTGTGTGAGAGAGAGTGTGTGTGTGTGTGTGTGTGTGAGTGAGAGAGAGAGAGAGAGAGAGAGTGTGTGTGTGTGTGTGTGTGTGTGGCTGGGTGTGAGCGCGCGTATGTGTGTGTAAGAGAGAATGTGTGTGTGTGTGACTGGGTGTGAGTGAGTGAGTGTGTGTGTGTGTGTGTGTATGAGAGTGCGTGTGTGCGTGTGTGAGACTGGGTGTGACTGGGTGTGAGTGAGTGTGCGTGAGAGAGAGTGCTTGTGTGCGTGTGTGAGTGAGTGTGTGTGTGTGACTGGGTGTGTGAGAGAGAGTGCGTGTGTGTGTGTGTGTGTGTGTGAGAGAGAGTGTGTGTGTGTGTGTGTGTGTGACTGGGTGTGTGAGAGAGAGTGCGTGTGTGCGCGTGTGTGTTGTGCAGCACAGGGAGGCAGCATTGTAAGAGCTCTTTCCCCCTGAAGCGCAGGTGCTAGCTGACAGACTGGGCTCTAACCTCTTGGTGTCGTAGTCGATGAGGACGTAGTTCTCCATGGCCAGCTTGAGGTCAGGAATCTCCTCACACACCCACCTGGGCACATGCAAAGGCCAACACACATTAATCTATCTGCATACACACACGGACACGCACACGGACACGCACAAACAAGCACACACAAGCACCCATGCACACACAGCTTACCCCACTTACCTATTTACACATGGATAAAAACATGCACACACACATTAATCTACGTACACACCTATCTGCAAACACACACGCACGCGCACGCAAGCACCCACTTACCTATTTACACATGGATAAACACATGCACACGCACATTAATCTACTTACACACCTATCTGCACACACACACACACACACACACGTGCATTACACCATATCAGGAGGAGAGGTTTCTCACCGTATGGTTTCAATGATTTCATGAGCAGCGTCATGGTGCTTATCCTGAATGAGAGGAGGGAGAGAGGGGGGATGGAGGAGGAGAGAGGAGAGAGAGAGTCAGAACAAAAATAAAACAAAAAAAACAACCAAACCAGGCAAACATCTATGATTCAATAACATTTCTCAAAATGTTATGCATGGTCTGACCAGTGAACTATATTTGAACTTGGCAATTCATGTTCTAAGTAGCCTGCCCCCTCACAGTGTGACTTCGAAATTAGTCATCGGTGTGACTTTGGCTTCAATTTTAAGAATAACCCAAGTCAAATTCACAAATGCAATATGATGCATTGGCCTGGCGCTCATGTGCTCGATGAAGCAATAAAGATCTGCAGTATGTTTACAGCATTTAAATAAGACGTTTATAAATAGCCTTGGAAACTGCACGAGGCTCCACCCACTCTGTGAAAATGGCCAGCCCAGGCAGCCCGGTCAAATGAGGCCAGGTCTCTGTGGCTTAATCCACACTACAGGCCCTCTCCCCCTCTCCCTCTCCCTCACCCTCTCCCTCTCTCCTCCCCTCCTCTCTCTCCTTCTCCCTCTCCTCGCCCCACTTTCTCTCTCCCTCTCGTTCTCTCTCTCTGAGGCATTAATGTGACTGCAGCATCAGCTGGCACACGATCTCAGAAGGACAGGACCGTAGTGTAGCCAGCAGCAATACTTGAGGAGGGAAGGAGGGAGAGAGGGAGAGAGATATTGGGTAAAAGAGAGCGAGAAAGAGGCAGAGAGAGAGAGAGAGGCAGAGAGAGAGAGCGAGACAGAGAAAGCAAGAGAGATTATGAGGGGGGAGGGGAGGGAGACCGAGAAAGAGCAGGACAGATAAGAGATAAGAGAAAGAGTGAGACAGAGAGAGCGAGAGAGAGACAGTGGGCGAGAGAGAGAGAGAGAAAGAAGAGTGAGACAGAGAGAGAAAGAGAGAGAGAGCGAGAGAGAGAGAATGAGAGAGAGAGCGAGAGAGAGAGGGAAATACTTTTTTTTTTTTTCAATTAATTTAATTCAGTTAACTTAATAGATAATAAGTATTATGTTCCTATCATTTGTGCTGTTATTGTTGTTGCTGCTGGTCTTCTCTTTTCTTTTTGATTATATATTCTTACTGTAGTTGATTGCTGTTGTCACTGCGCTTTGGCAATATGTATTTTTAAATATATCATGCCAATAAAGCATTTGAATTTGAATTTGAATTTGAGAGGGAGAGAGAGAGAGAGAGAGAGAGAGAGAGAGAGAGAGAGAGAGAGAGAGAGAGAGAGAGGAGAGAGAGAGAGAGAGAGAGAGAGAGAGAGAGAGAGAGAGAGAGAGAGAGAGAGAGAGAGAGAGAGAGAGAGAGAGAGAGCGAGAGAGAGAGAGAGAGAGAGAGGAGAGAGAGAGAGAGAGAGCGCTCCCGGCTCTGCCCCTGAGTGAGCACAGGGATTAGTGGTCCCTCCCCTCAGAGCGCTCTGTTACAGAGCAGAGCTGCCGCTGGCTGACCCAGTGACCCACTTTACCGCCAGAGAGGCCGGCAGCGTGAAGGAGACCAAACAGCCCAGCTACACCAGCCAAGCTACGCTAACCAAGCTACTCTAACCGGGCTCCACTAACCAGGCCATGCCAGCCGGACTATGCTAACCAGGCTAAGCTAGCCGGGCTACGCTAACCAGGCTATGCTAGCCGAACTCCATTAACCGGGCTATGCTAACCAGGCTATGCTAACTGGGCTACGCTAATCAGGCTATGCTAGCCAAACTCCACTAACCGGGCTATTATAACCAGGCTACACTAGCTGGGCCAGGCCTGATACACCAGCTGCTGCTCCTGCCACAGGCTCCCCGCGGCTCCATAACAAGCCTGTCCTCAGCTCCAGTAAAGACTGCTTCCTAAGCGGAGCCGCCACTTTTTCACACGCAGAACGGCACCTTTCCCCTCCACTCACACGCTGAAATTCAGCTGCAAATATCGCATACAACCCGGCGCGTGCGCAGTTCTCTCTGGTGCAGCACTAGGGCTCACAGAGCTGGGCTGTCGTGTGCGTGTGTGTGTGTGTGTGTGCGTCTGCTTATGAGGGCAGCCTGTTCAGTGCGCGTGTGCGTGAGTGTGTGTGTGTGTGTGTGTGAGCGCGTGCGTGTGGGTGGGAGCGTAGGAGGGCAGCCAGGACGCTGGCAGCCTGTTCAGTGGGTATGTGTGTGTGTAAGGGGGGGGGGGGGGAGCAGAAGCAGCAGCAGCGCTGTGGCTAAAAATAACCCAGAGCTGAAAGAGAGGCTCAGCCGGGGCCAGCGTCCCCCCCCCGCCCCCCTCCCCCCTCCTCTTTTCTGTTGTCACGGCGGCGGACGTGACTCACGTGCGCACACCACCGCTCACCCCGTCCTGACTCCACCTCACAGAGTCACGCCGCTACGCTCCCAGGACAAATGACTCAGCGGTGACCGCGGCAACGTGCCGGCATACCGCGGATTCCTCACGACTGCCCGCGCTGACGCAGCAACCTTCCCCCCGTCCCCCCGCTCTGTTCCCGCGGCGACAGCTCGGCCTCCGGTCCCGCCCCCCCGGCTGGCCGCGCCAAGGCCTCGAGGAGGCGGTCAAGCGCCCGGCAACAAGGCCGCCGGTGACCGGCGCGGGGCGGGGCGGGGCGGGGCGGACGAGGGTGTTTTCGGGCACGTTCCGGCACGTTGCTATTAATCATGGGACGGGTGAGGGGTGGGATGACTCAGTGTCCGTGGTGGGCGTGGGACAACATGCGCACGTGGGCGGGGAACTCAGCGAGAAAGAAAAAAAAAAAAAAAAAACCCCCACGAATTTCCCCACGTCGAACCGAGGCGTCGACGGGTTACATCTCACTCTTCCATTCGCCAGCAAATTCGGAGAAAGACATTTCTCCAGTGTGAGAGGTGTTCTTCACATGGAAACGGTTTACGATGATTTACAGCCTCAGATATACACGGCGTGTGTGTGTGTGTGTGTGTGTGTGAGGGAATGTGTGTGTGTGTGTGTGTGTGTGTGTGTGTGTGTGTGTGTGTGTGTGGTGTGTGTGTGAGGGAATGTGTGTGTGTGTGTGTGTGTGTGTGTGTGTGAGGGAATGTGTGTGTGTGTGTGTGTGTGTGTGAGGGAATGTGTGTGTGTGTGTGTGTGTGTGTGAGGGAATGCGTGTGTGTGTGTGTGTGTGTGTCAGGGAGACGGAGAGGGAGAGAGAGAGAGAGACAGGAAGCCTGTATGCGCACGCCGCTTCTGTATGAGCTTGTATGGATCCTCTGTGAGCGTGTGCGGAGAGTGAAGATGCATGTCCGATGGCCGTACTGTGCGGAAGTGTGCGCTAAATGTGTGCTCGTATGGCGGGAGAGCCAAGCCGCCGCGTGTGAGACAGACTACGCGCCTAAACCCAGCGGGCTACGGCCAGCGTACAAGCTGAACAAATTCAAGCTGCACACAGCCAACTCGATTCACAAACACCATTTCCAGGCAGGAATATGGAATCACACACGCGTGGTTAGAATAATGTTCTTAACTGAACATTCTAATGATGATGTAACAATCTCCGTTACCAGCAGTAAGTATCGGAAGCTCTAGAACACCGACTTAGAATTTTGTAAAAAAAAAAACATTCCAAAACTCCCTGCTGTACAAAGGGTTAAAGGACGTTAAGTGTGCAGAGGAGAGCCGCGGTTTCTGCGGCCAAACGTCTGCAGTCGATCAAAGTGCGGCAGAGCGAGGACTTCACGGCCTTCCCAGCACCGCCTGCTGCCCCAGCGCTGGTTGTTTATGGGGTAAAAGCGAACACACGCCTTACTGGCAAGAGGAGTAGGAACTCCCATCGACTTTCGCCGCCGCACACGCGCAAACGCGCCCTCGCTCGCACGTGTGCACGCAATCTCTCGCGCACAAGCGCTACGCCCTCAGCCCACGTGAACACGCCCTTGTTTCGCCCTCGCAGGGTGACGCAGATTAACACAGCGTCGTACGGCGTCGAGCGGAGGGGGGGGTGGGGGGGTGCGGGGGGGGGGGGGGGCTACGCAAACCCAGGCCTGTGCAGGAGGTTTCGGTTTTTCTGCGGTGAGACGCCCCGCCCCGCCCCCCCCCCCCCCCCCCCCCCCCGCCGATCGACTGACCGTGCCCTGACTGAGTACAGGGCCGTTTGTGAAGAGCGCCATCAGAGCGAGTCAGAGTTCAGCCGCGGGCGGCTAACCCCCCCCCCCCCCCCCTTTACTCTCAGAGACGGGCCATTACGCAATCACATTCTTATCAGCCTCTGATGAAACAAGGTCAAGTCAGCCAAAGGGAAACCCGAACAGCGGACTGAGTCAACAGCCTGTGCTCGCTTCTTTAGGAAAAAGTGAAAATCCCCCCCCCCCCCCCCCCCCCCCCCCCCCCCGCATGTTTGTCATTTGTACACTTCTGACTCAGACCCCCATGTTTTGGAAGTTACAGCCAAGCAACGTATGCTCGTTACTGTTCCACTGCATTCCCAGATAGAATTTGTTGTCACAAGTCACACCTCTTTTTTTTTTTTCTTCTTTTTTTTCTTCTGAGAAACAAGCGCTCGTGGCTTTTCTCTGACGTCAGAGTGTTTTTTTTCACATGCTTCCATTAACTGCGCTTCTCGCGAAACGGCAGAGTGGAAACGCGTCCGTAGTAGAGGGAGAAACCGCGAACACGTGACCCTCCACGCTGATTTACACCTACACCACACGAGTCTCCAAACCTTTACGTCTCAGGACCTGGCCCGCACACGCCGAAAGCAAATCCCTGCCACGCAGAGCCACGTAAACAACAGACTGGCGCGCTTGTGCACAAACACAAACATGGCCCTCTCGAAGCCTCGAGACCACTTTTCTGCTACGCAGCCAGAGCTGCACGGGGCTCCACGCAAACAGCTTTTCCCACGGGGCACATGGGCTCCCAAGTTGAAAAACTTAGGAGCGCACTAATGCCTCCCTATTAGTAGATGTGCTCCTAAATCATCTTTCCAGTTAGCACACGTCCAATTTTCGGGAGCAAACGCTCCTAAGAGGGGAGCACTGCATGTCCAGGTGCGTGTGCAGCCTAGCCTGGCTTCCTCTTGGCTACAGGATGAGTGCACTTCCACTGCATCACCGGCACCCTGGTGATGTCACAGCTGGTGATGTCACATCAAACACTGGCATGTGCACACCGTACGCTGCTCTTCCTCGGCAGTCCAAGGGTAAAGCTTCAGCAGTAGGATTCACATGACTTCCCCTACCTTCAGCATGCCCCTTTCTCCATTCTGCATCAATATTGAAATTTTTTTTTTTTGTTTTGAAGCAGACGGACATGTGCATTCCCTCAGCTTGCCAGCTTACATGCAAGCATGACATTATAAACGAACAAGCAAGCCGAGTTATAAATGGGTCTGAACAACAAAAAGAAACGCTACGGAAAACCACAGGAAGAGAGCATGGTCCGATGGCATGCTTTATGATCACTTCTCAGAAAAGCCACCACTTAGCATGCTGGTGCCTAGCCCACGTGCTAACTCAGCTTGACACTGGCGTAGCACTTGAATCAGACCAACTATTTCCAAGTACATCTCAGTGTGGCAATGGGGACAAAAGAAGCGGGCAGTACAGGGTCTACAGAAGCTTATCATAAAGGCTGCTGAATGGAAGTCCACGTCCAAACTCTGGACTTAGTAAGGACGACAGACAGTGAAGTGAAACCCTGGGCTGGTCCTTCATCAGAGCAGCTTATCCCTATAGCCTAGTTTTCAGGGGGCTGATTCTGGAGTGAAAAACACGAATAAAAATGTGCGGAATGCCGTCTCGCCCAGAGTTTTAACTACAGCAGCGGAATCTCCACTAAAACTTTCAGCGGAATTCCAGTTCCACTCTCCACATCCTGTTTCTTCCAACTGCAGCCCAGAACCCTCCAGCTCTCTAATCGATGATCCCAGCAGGGATGAATTTAACGTCCCACAACGTCAACACGCCCTAGCTTCCCGTCTCGCGCTCAGCATTGCTCTCACAGTGGTCGCCTTTCAGAACGTCCTGTCCCGGCTACTCCCCAGCCCCCAGATTACAAACATTATCAAGCACCTACTACGTCCACAGCTCAGCTCATCTGAAAAAAAAGCAGCCTAGACGATGTGGAAATAACCCAGCCATACGCTAAAACAGCATGAACTTAAAACCGTCATGGAATTACACCTCTGGATTGAAAAGCATTCGCTCATCTTGGAGACTGAAATCGCGGGGTATATGCGATATTTACGAGGTTTTCAGCGCGTAGCACAGCAACGTTTTTATCTGTGCAACGGTTATGTTTGGGTTATTTATCTGTGCAAAAAATGGTCGTTCGTGAAATACAGGCATCCCGGTAATAGCTTAGTAAATTTGAAACGTTATAAAATGGATTGAGGCGAACACAATAACAAAACGAAGCTGGCAATAGGTTCTGGTGTTTCTCTCGCTACCTCAGTTGACCCCAAAGCGGTGCAATAAATAATTAAAATATTGCGCAGCAGCGTTCGTTCAGTTAACCGCCAGTATCTGAATTTTATCACGACACGCAATTACGCCGCTAAGTATAGTATACATCAACGTAATGACAGTATAAATATCGTGGCAAGCTTGTGTATGTAAATGCTTAAGCGACGTCCGTATTTCTTGGTAATTTACACAGCTAGCGGTGGAACAAGAAATGCCTGCTCTAGCAATCGTTCAAAACCTCTACAGCGTTTGCTCACGGCTGCCACAATTAGCCGTTTCCCAAGACTCACCCCATCCCCCACCATATAAAGCTCTCCGTCGTCAGGAGGTCCCAAGATAATTTAGCTACCCTCTCACAAAGGCACCAAAATCAGCCCCATTCGCAAACCATTTGTACCGTTCAGATCATACGTGTGCCAATCAAGGCAGATAACTTAGCCAACGTTAGCTATCCTCGTACACAGCAGCTCGTTGCAATACAATAACCAGCATGTCCACTTGGCGAACTGCTAAATCGAAAACCACAAATGTTGACATTAGCGCTATTATCTATTATATTAGCAAGCGGTTCTAATTAGATAGGTGGTTCTAGTTAAACACGACAGCTAGGCTAACAAACTACCGTAAGGATAGCCTTCAGGTAAGAGTCAGCTTAGCCAATTCACGTAATAAACAATAACTCACTAGCCAATACTCCCAATTAAAAAAACAGACTCTTCAATCGCAGCTAATGACCTATGACAAAGATCAAGGTAGTAAGCATAAGCATCTAACATATACTCGTGTCTAATACTAATACTGTATTGTCGTTAACGGTAGTCTAGCCATCTAGATAGATGGCAATATTCAATTAGTTTCTACCACCGAATAACAAACCAACTATCATATAGCTAGACTAACTATCAATTACAGCCACATAACGTAGGTATGATAGATACCCAACTATCTAGCAAGTCAATAAGGTGACCAGCTATCAAGCTATATTAGCAAAAAAGCTATATGCATGGCTAGGTTAGTAGTCTAGACAGATTTCCGAGCCAAGTCCAGTTTCATGTTCAGCCAGGATAGCAATCTAGTAGTACCTATCCATTTATCGATCATGCTATACACTGGCGAGCTAGGTAGTTAAGCAGCAACTTGCAAGTCGAGGAGCCAGCAATAGCTGGTATTACTTAACTAAGTACTGCCACCAACCAAATTGCCTTCAAATTACGACATTGTCTTATCTAACTGGCCGGAGACGAAGCGAATTTCCCTATTTAGACCGTCGGTATTAAATGCTCTGCTCTTCAAGATAGTCAGCTAGTTATAATCAGCTAGCTAGCTACCTAGCCAGACACATGTAGTAGCCTATCGTACAACTCCGTAACTTAGCTACCATGCATGGTGCTAAAAACTACCATGGTGCCAACGGACTAGCAACCAAGTATTAGTGCTCTGGTATTTACTTCTAACAAGGTTTACTGCGTTTGTTACTACTACTAATCCAGTAGTTATCACCAAACAGCTATTTCGGTAAAAACTTATAGCTAGCCGGCTAATGATGTCCAAAATGACCAACACTAGCTAGCTACTGCTAGCTACCATTCAGCAAGTAGTCATGTAACTTGCTGGTCAGCATGCCTTCAAGTTGAATGATATATTTGTTTATTGTAAGCCATTAATTGCTGCTTGAAATATTTTATGATGGATATGAATATATAACTCACGTATACTGGTAATGGCCACGGGTAGCCCGCTGCTTCGGCTCCAACCGGCGATTTCAACTTGAGTTCCAGCTTCTCTCCCATTCTCCACCTCTCTCCGGTGTCCTGTGGTAGCCAGCGAGCTAGCCAGCTAGATCGTGAACATTTTGACAGAAAATTCTGTCAACACGATGACAAAGATCCGATTGTGATAATTCAGGGGTGGGCAAGTTCTAAATAATTTCTTTAAACCTAATTTCCCGAATTAATATTTTGTTTTTGATCTCTTTATGATTAAAAACTACTCAATCCGAGCGGCTAGTACCCTTCAGCTGTACCGCCGCCATCTTGAGCCGGCGTGAAAAAAAACGGGTAAAACTGGCCACTACCACAAACACAGAAACGATGGGGAGAGTAACTCAGTCCTGCCACCGTACTTAGGAGATATTGACAGCTACGAGGGACAGAGCCGGTTTGTCATACTAGTACGCCCTCCCTTCGGTGACGGTGACGACAAGCGTGGGCTTCTGTACTCCACGGGAAAAGTTTGAATCGAGTCCCCCGGTGCCAATAACGGCAAATGGGCGGGCTGTACCATTTCCCGGCGGCGGATGCGCCTCCCCTCTTTGCTTAGGCACAAACAAAAGCCAAATACTGAGAACAAGCTGTGAAATAGAGGAAAAGGCGAGACCGGAGAACGAAGAGAGTTGCCCCCTGCTACTTTTTCATTAGCTTTCGTTTCTCCATTCTCATTCCATAGTTTTCGTCTTCAGCTGACTGGCATTACAGCAGATAAAATGCGGTATATTTGCATTAACCGTAAAATGAATGTTAAAGTACTGTTTTACTTTGTTGCCATCATTGCATATCCACAAATTCTCCTTAAAACTTTCCAGAAAATACATACTCTTAATCAGACATACCTATGCATTTAAGACTGCACGCACTGCCATTCCCATACACAGCTAGCCTAAATGGCAATGCATACACAAAATGCTCTAATAAACTAATTGGTCGATCTTTGAGCAGCTGGTCGCTGTCACAGCAAAGGATATCTCCTGCAGACTTGGGCATAGCACATATGGCCATTTGTCCTGCAAGATAGGAGCAGCTCTCACTGCCCTCCATATGGTCTCGACACACGCTGCTGCCGTTACTTTAGTGTCATCTTTTGTTTTAAGGGTGAAATAAAATGATACAACTGCAAATGAAACTTGTTTCTTTGCTCTCAGTGCAAATGAAAAATAAATAATATCTGCATTCTTGACGTTAAAAAAACATCAAGATAAGTGGAACATAAATCAAGTGGAACTGGAATGGAACTAAAGGAAATGAAATGCTTGTTCTTGAAATTCAACATTCATTGAATGAAGTAGTACTACATTAATTGTGCATAAATTGCTATATAGAATACTATAGAAAATACAGAATACTATATTTTCAGAGGGGCACAGAGGAACTGTAAAAAATGCAGTGGCTGCATCTTCAAAGTCCATCAGAAAACCGTGACCAGACCAGTCCCAAGCCATAGGCTTGAGTGCACCAGTGCTATGATAAGGGGAAGAAGCCTGCATTTTGGCCTCTTTTATATGTTGGTTCCCCATGGGGAGACCAAGTGTCAAGGCTAGCTGGCATGCAAGGTTCCAAATTCCATGTACATGCCAGCCATTCCAGGGATGGGCAGCAACTGGCAGCTGTGACGTGTTAAACTCCTTGAAGGTGCAAGATCAAATGTGTGATTAGAATGTTTTTAACTGAACATTCTAGTGCTGAGGTAACAATCACTACTGGTGACTGAAAGCAATGGAGTTCTAGGACACCAACATAATTTTGCAAAAAAAAAAAAAAAAAAAAAAAAAAAAAAAAACCATTCCAGAAATCCTACTCTTCAAAGGCTTATAGTGTTTCCACCAGTGAGCACTGTCGGAAGTTAGTGCAAGTATCACATTAATTATCCTCTGTGAGAGCATTCCTTGCATGTCGAAGGTCAAGGCATGACACACACAGAAGGTGTTGGCATGTTGGCATGGGTGTCTTTTTGAATGTTTATCTTTTCAAGATCCACAGCCAGACACACAACACACAATTACAGTTCCTTATATTAAGAACAAGGAGATGTGGAGGGAACAGTTCATATTGCTCTTATAACAATATTATGTATGTGTGGTCACTTAAATCAGTTAAGATGACACCATTGCACTGTCTGAAGCTTGGTGCATGATAATTCCTCCAGTATCTTTTTTTCCTTGTGTGCACAGCCAAACACATGGTATGCCATAATAAGTGCAGTTCAGTGATTGAGATGTCACCAAATCAAAGCCAAATGCTTGGTGCAAGGTAGAGTAAAAAACATCTTACCGGAACACTGAACACTTAAATAAGGAACACTGGAGCACACATACTTATTTTGGGCCAGTCTCCATGAAGAGTCCAGGCTAGGAGTTTTTTTTTTACTCTAGTTCGACCACCTTGGCTGTTGAGCACCTATCCAGTCCTCTTATTTAGCTTGCTTGAAGCACGTAGGCCATCTTCTTTATCGCCTCGTGCAAGGTTTTTTTGCAACACAGCCAATCATATGTTTGCAGCATCAATCTCACTTCAGTGAGTGAAGATGCTATCTAAGCACAGCCAGATTCTCAACGCATGGTCTTCCTTCCTTATTTTGATTTGTTCGAAGAGCCGAGAAGATACTGATATACGAGCAATAGCGCCTTTGTGAGGACCGACTTCACAAGCAATTGACAGGTGCATCTTCAAAAACTTGGAACTGTAGTGAAAAAAAAAAAACTTGTAGTGATGACATCTGCTGGTACAGGATAATCACAACTAATAATTTACATTAGAAGTTGCAAATCGTATATAAATACTTGTATATAAATACTGTCTATGCAACACTACATTTGACTCATACAACCTACTGTTCTTTTTCCCACATTCAACACAGCGTGTGTGTTCCTTTCAAAACTGCTTAAAAAGTTCTAGATCCGTTTGACATGACATTCATGCACCAGCAGATGTCCCTCACGGGCTAACAGGAGAACCGGGTAAAGACAGTTTGAAGATGATGGGTCGAGCCATCAGAAAGCATGAAGTGCAGTCCCAAGACAGCCTTAATGTAAACTCAGGAGCGGAGAGCAACCAATACAGAGTTCAAAGTTTTCAGTTACTCCAGGAGTTTTATATAGGTATGTATATTCTAATACATTTTAATCTTGCTAAACAGTGGTTGGTCGGGATAGTTTTACATGTCATGTTGCTAGGTTGGCATGCACTTGGTCGGATGGGTTGATGTTGTATTGTTGAGCGCAAAGTCAGTTTCCTTTCTATGACGACAGCAGTCAGAAATATAAAAGTAAAGTCTGTGTTCTTAGCTAAGAAAAAAAGTTAAGAAAAAGAAAAAAAAAAAACCACCATGATGAGGGAGACCCCGTCTAAACAGAAGTATTCTTGCTCCCTTCTTTTGTAATTTCACACATCTAAACAAAATGAGTTCTGACTGACTATTCCCCCTTTCTTCTTTGCCTTTTTTTCCTGCAGACCCACTCTTTTTTGAACTCTCCCTCTCTCCGGTACATCTAGGAATGGGGAGATGGATTTTGGCACATACAGATGCGCTCACACCTACATATTCAGAGTCGCTGGAGTAGCGTGAACGCCGAGGCTAATCCTGTGATCTGGTAAGACAGGCAACTGCCTGGGGCCCCGAGCATTGGGGTCCCTCTGAGGGTTGAGTTTTGGGGTGCTATGACGACAGTGGAAGTTTGTCAGAAGCAGAAGGGCCCCATGGGGGTTTATGCCCAGCTTGAATGATGCCATTTAACTCGTAAAAGTACAAAGAGCGGGTCTGTAGACCATTGGCAGCTTCTGTAGTAGGTGACTATCACCTCTTCAGCTCATGTACTTTTCCATTATTATTGCAATTACATGATTTATTTCTATCTGATGTATATAATGTAATGATGCATCCCGGTATAACTATTGCTTCAGATATTACATACAAGCTTATTGTGAATTTATTTTTATATATACTCTTTCAAAAGTAGCAATAAAAAACTTTAGCTTGAAATAATAGAGGCCCTACAAAAAACTGAGCTTTAATATTGGATGATTCCTTATGCAATGCCCTTCAAGACTGGTAGTTTATGTACTTCTAACTATTATGTACACGGTCTTATGCCCTTGCCTGTTTTTGAACTAGCATAATTTTGTCAACGCTGTTGATATTTTTGAGGTGATGACACAAATAGGTTCCATGCCCATCTAAGGTTGGGAAATGTCCGAATATAGCTTCAGTTAGGCTGTCAAGGTAAAAAGTTAATGGAATTTTTGGTTCTGAAAGCCCCACCAAATAACCACGCCCACGTCTCCTACTCATACGTACGTCATGTTGCGGAAGCTAGTTGTGTTTTAAGTTTCGTTTCGTGGCTGGTTGCTTTTAAGATAGGTGCCGTTAGCTGTGTATAACGTAAAACAGAGAACAGGTGATACTTACACCGTCGTTAAACAAAACGTAAGAAGAAGGTAATGCCTATTGTCGCGCAGCATGGGGATATTCCTGTTAAACGAATGAACAAAGCTAATGTTAACTAGGTAACGTTATCTAATTTTAGGCTACCTAGTGTCATTATTGCTTTAAAATTAATAATCCGACTTGATATTCAACCAATGTAACACTTGTCGGACCTTTGACATGGAAATGCAGGTTAAAACCGAAGTCAATGATCGCATGATTTCTGAAACGAACTGCGGATCATATGATGGAGCGGAAAGCATCTCGGTGAAACCAGAACCGGAGACTAGTATTGATATCGCCGCACAATCGGTGCACTCGCGATATTGCATGGATAACAGTGACGGGAGAACACCCAGGAGAATTTAATTGCCCGGTGAAACCCGACATCAGTCGTTAATGTCACGTTGAAACCCGACAATGGAGTAGATTTTGATATTACAGTGAAACGCATATAAAATTAAGCTCATTGTGTTTCTACATTGAAACTGGACCACGCGGAACATGACATTTCTCTCTGTGCAGACCTTTCGATTGCCGGGAGTATTTGTAAAAATGAGAACGATCCAGGGGCTGTAAAGCCCGAAGCTCCAAGAAAGAAGTGCATTGAGACTCGCAGGAATACCGAACAGCTGGCAAGGCCCAGGAAGCGGAACCCAAAGGTGTTCCACTGTGGAATTTTCGGCAAGGACATTAAACAAAGTTCGAATTTCCAGGTACCAGAGTATAGAGCCGTGGGTCGTACCAATACCACATACTGTGTAAATATTGCATTGCTCTATACCAGTGGTCTCCAACCCTGGTCCTGGAGAGCTACAGGGTCTGCTGGTTTTTGTTCTCACCTTAAAATCAGCACCCAATTGAGACCCAAGACACCAGGTGAGTTGAGTTAACTGTGTAATCAACTGCTCTAATTTATTCATGAAGTGCAGAGTCACTATTGAGAACCAGTAGACCCTGTAGCTCTCCAGGACCAGGGTTGGAGACCACTGGTATAGAGCAATGCAATATTTACACAGTACGTGGTATTGGTACGACCCCTCAAAAATGCTTGTTTGCTGTTTTTTTTTTTTTGTACTGAAAAACAAATGCTTGTTTATAACAGTTTAATGGTAATTCCCTGATACTTTACTCAGTCCTCATTTCGTAGGAGCATCAGCGGGTGTACAGTAATGAGAGGCTTTACGAGTGGGGGCTACATAGTGGGGGCGCTCAGGAGGTAAGAGGTTGTCTAACACTCGGAGGGTTGCCGGCTCGATCCCCCGCCCTGGGCGTGTCGAAGTGCAAGCAAGACACCTAACCCCTAATTGCTCCCAACGAGCTGATTGGTACCTTGCATGGCAGCCTTTCACCGTTGGTGTGTGAGCGTGTGTGTGTGAGTGGGTGAATGAGAGGCATCAATTGTAAAGCGCTTTGGATAAAAGCGCTATATAAATGCAGTCCATTTACCAGTCCATTTGCCCACAGTGCCATAAGAGGTTCAATCAGTGCGCGGACCTGATCAAGCACCGACTGGCTTCACTCGGACCTCAGGTCCTTACGCCTGTCCCATCTGCGGAAAGTGCTTCAAGTAGCAGCGGGGGACATCCCTAAACACCAGACTTGGGCACACGGCCATCTATCCCCTCCCCTTGCGGGCGGCCTGCCCTGCCTCGTAAAAAGCAGGAGCGTGTTCACTCCACGGAGACCCCTTACCTTACCGCTGTCCCGCGTGTGGGCGCAGCTCGAAACGGGAGAGCCCTCTGAAGGAGCACGAGCGCACCCATAGTGGAGAGCGGCCTTTGTGTCTGCGGAGAAGAAGGACTGCGGGGAAGAGCTTCGCCCGCCGCTCGGTCTTCCTACAGCACCGGCGCGCCCACCTAGGGGCGACACAGCTCAGGAGGTAAGAGCGGTTGTCTGGCAGTCGGAGGGTTGCCGGTTCGATCCCCGCTCTGGGCGTGTCGAAGTGTCCCTGAGCAAGACACCTAACCCCTAACTGCTCTGGTGAATGAGAGGCCTCAATTGTAAAGTGCTTTGGATAAAAGCGCTATATAAATGCAGTCCATTTACCATTTACCTGAACCACCGGCGGTTCCACTGCCGGTACTGCCACCCCGGCTTCAACCGTCGCTCCAGTCTGAGGAAGCACGAGCGGGTGCGCTGCCCCGGAAGTGCACGGGGCCCGGGGGTTCAAGCCTCTGACCCTGTCCTGCGGTGCCGGGACGGCCGCATGTGGGTCACAAGCACTGGCAATTCGAATTTTACAATGCTGAGAGAAGGAACTACATTTCGTTTTTCATTACATTACATAGCTGTTGGTACAGAAATGAATGACGCTTGAAAGAGTATCACTGTTGAAATGTGAAACAATATTTAATAATAGTTCAGTAGAATTAAATTATACAGATATGCAAGACGTACATAAGTAAATGGCTCTTTAAACAGAATTGCAGACCTTTAGTATTACATTTAAACCATTTGGCAGATGCTTTTATTCAAAAGATAATAATGAGACTGGCCATTAGGGCTGATAGAGGCGCATACTTGGCCGCTTGCCCATAGGTGTAACGGAACCTTCAGCTGGAGAAATGTCCCGTGCAACACTGTGCACATGGCTCGTAGCCAGAAAGTAAATTTCTAATGAAATCCAAATGCTCTACAGCAGGGGTGTCCAGTCCTATCCAAAAAGGGCTGGTGTGGGTGCAGGTTGTTGTTTTAGCCCAACACTAAGACAACACCGATTCTACTTATCAGTGACCACGGTCAGTTAGTCCGTCGAATTAGGTGCTGTGCTGTTGGGATAAAGCAAAAACCTGCACCCACACCGGCCCTTTTCGGGGAATATTTTACACCCCTGCTTTACAGGTTTCTAAAATAAAGAGCCTCCGTGTTCTGTTTAAACCATTTTCAGTGAAAGGGATGGATTTACATGCCCCGAATGCTTGTTTTGCTTGATGTACCGAGCAAATCTCTTTCCTTGTTTTTTTTACAAGGACCAAAAGGGTTCTTATGGTAAGCAGAAGCTGCTTTCATTTAAGTTTGGAAGTACGTAAGCGAGAGGGGGAGAGAAAGAGGTGACCCCCCCCCCCCGTTGGGCATGTGGGTCATTTCTCATCTCTTCTTGTCTATGGCTGCACAGAACCGAAGAGAAGAAATGGAGGGAGTTTGTGAAGTTGTCGTTGCATTGGAGGACTGAGCAGAGACCCTGGCAATAATGGGTTCCTTTGTTTGGCAAGACTTTGCTGACGGAACGAGAGAGAAGTCTCTCGGCGTCTGTGGATTATGTTAAATTCACTTAGCAGACGACCTTATCCGGACGGGCCTACAAAACGTGGAAAACACCAGTGTTACTCTGTGGACAATGTCACCAAGAAGGCACCAAAGATCCTTTTTATGACCATAAGTGTAAAAAGTTAGCCAAACAAACCAAAAATAAATCATTATAAAGCACCTCTGCATGACTTGATTCCCTCCTTATAGTTGTACGTACAATATACTGCTATGTTTTTAGGCCAAGTGCTGAGTGCTGTTGGTCTCGGTTGCATGGCAACAAAGGGGGGGGGGGGGGACTAGCGGGGCCCTTAGTGCTGACAGACGCTTGCGGCCTGACAACGACAAACTGCCGTTTGACCTCAAACGTTGATAAGGGGAAGTGGACCAGGAAAAAAAAATGACACCCTCTTGAGAAGCGGATGCAGAACACTGAAATTTTGGACAGTTGATTTTTAATTTGGCGTGCCATGTCTTAACACCAAAGCTCAGGTGGAAAACATTACTTGCAGAATTCGATATGATCAATACTGTTAAACATTTTCGGACTTACCTGTCCAAACCTCAAACTGAACATTATGGTGGGACACAAACAACACAAGAAGCATTGGGTCAGGTTGGGATTTATTTTCGGATTGTGTACTCAAGTCATGTAAAACAATGTTCATATTCCAAAATACACCAAAATGTTTAACAATACAGCAGATTAAAATACTCTCTTTTTCAAACAGCACAAACTCACATTATACCAGCCATATACTTACCCCAGGTAAGAGAACATACGTGTACGTATATGTAAAAGAAGTATTAAAAATCGTTCAGTGACTTTTTACCTTAAAGAAAAGAATGTGGGTACAGTGAAAAACTACGGTAGATTGTTTTACATTCATAATGTCACAGTGACCGATTTCTCCCACTAACCCTGAACAAGAACCAACCCAGAGAAGACACAATATAAACGAACGATGAAAGAGTTCCTTTTGTTGTAGCGATATGGAAGAGTCACAGAGTAGCCGCCGTAGTCTCCAGGCTCGAAAAATAATGTGCAATCTGTGTTGAAGTACATTTTTAAACCGCAAATGAATGAGGGAAAGCAATGAGATTCATATTTTTTTTTCAGTGTTGTGCTTTGTAAAACATCATAAAGGTTCAAAAGACTTTTTGCAGAAATCTTGTGAGGCCCAGTTGAGGATTCCAGTATGGACAGAGCAGCTACAACCGGAACATCCGTGTTTTTTTTGGGGTGGGGGTGGGGGGCGGCGTTTTGTGCACTCTAACGGTGCGTCTCAAAGCCGTTGTGCTGGACGCCGTTCAGGACCGGGACGTGGTACCCGTTCTTCAGGACGCCGGCGCTCTTGGGGGTCGTTGCCGTGACGCGGATTTGGCGGTCGATGCTGGTCAGGCCGCCCCTCTGCATCTTGTGCTCCAGCTGCATGTGGCTTTGAGGGGGCAGACCGAGACACGCCCTGCGAGATGGAGACCACAGTTACACGGCTGTGCCGTTTGCATCGAACTGGCAACCCCCCTTTTTTCACGTATTTGCTTTTGGACGGAGACTCGACTTAAAAGCTTTGGAGACTGAGCTTCCTTCCACTTTCAACACGGACCAAATCGAGTGCTTTCATAAGACGGCTCAAAAAATCACACAGGAACTCGAGACCAGTTTAATTCACATCGGACTTCGCTCAGCGCTTGCAGACAGGCCGGGATGGTTAAACTCTAGCAAGCGCTGTGGCGAATGGCCACATGTGGAGAAACCCAAATTACAGGCGATGGGCTACGTCAGCTGCCTGCTACCTCCCCAAACTGGAAGGACGGTGCAGGACAGGGAAGGGACGGGACGGGGGTGGGGAGACTCGCGCGACTAACCTGAGGACGTTTTCGATGCAGGCACGCTGGCGGAAGAAGGAGTTGACCACCGGCGCCCCCTGGGGGACGAGGGGGGCCTTGCAGAGATAGCTGAGCATCGACAGCACGCTGTGGAAGGTCTGGAAGGTCGGCTCGCTCTCCGTGCAGAAGGAGATCCTCTGGCAGAGCTCCGTCAGGAGGACCAGGTCCAGGATGATCGGGCTGGCCAGCAGGGAGTCCTGGACACAAACACACGGCCATTATGGTTTGTGATTTAATAAATTAATATTCTGTTAATTTATTAAATCACAACCCTAAAAAACCAATCCAAAATCCTCTCAGCCAAATCCAGTCCAAATTCAAAGCCAGATCAAACACAATTCAATAGTATACAAATCCAATCCAAATCCAATTCAAGGCCCAATCCAAATTCAAAGCGAAATTTAAATCCTAACCCATCCCCAATCCAATTCAATGTATGAAGAAATCACTGTCAAGGAGAAGGGCTCAAACTCACCTCGCAGGTGTGTGTAGGGCTACAGAGGCAATCCCCTCTAAACTCACCTCACAGGTGTGTGTAGGGCTACAGAGGAGGTTCCATCTAAACTCACCTCTCAGGTGTTTGTAGGGCTACAGAGGCAATCCCCTCTAAACTCACCTCGCAGGTGTTGTGCAGGGCGATGGTGTTGGTGCCACCCATCATGATCTCTGAGGTGTACTCGTCCATGGCCCGCTTGCTGTCGCCCACGTACGGCACGTACTTGATCACCACCTAGGAAACAGACAAAGCAGTCAGCCCCTCCCACTGCCACATCTGCGTAATGAAGCCATCCTGAAATACAGGATTTTAAAAAAAGAAAAAGAAAGAAAGGTACTCCCGAATCTACAAGAATAGAAGCACTGGCCTCACACACGTGCGCACACAGACACACACGTGCACACACATGCACACAGACACACACACACTCACGTACACACACACACACACGCATACACACACACACACACACACGTGCACACACATGCATACAACAGACACACACGTGCACACACATGCGCGCGCACACTTAGGAACACACACGCACACACACACACACACACACACACGTGCACACACATGCGCGCACACACACACACACACACACACACACACACACACACACACACACACACACACGGCAGGCCCCCGGCCCCAGTACCCACACAGTGGTCAGGCTTCTCCCCTGGGCCGTAGAGGAGGGGGTTGGACTGCACCATGTCGTCCACCACGTTGCTCTTGGTGATCTCCTTGGAGCGGAACTGCTGCGGTGCCGACAGGTTCTTGCCGTCGTTGTTGCCCAGGTGATTGTAGCTGACGATGGAGGTGGGCTGCGCTCGTCACGAAGGGAGGAAGAGGAGATCGTGTCAGGGACTCATCCTCGTGTCTGCCTTTGTAAAAAACGCTCTCAGAAAACCGCTTCATGTTCCTGCTTATTGAGCTATTTTTGTATCCACGCTCGATGACGGCGGCAGTGCTCAGCTTGCATATTCAAGAGGGCCGGCTAATTAACATTTCAAAGTGTCCTATTTTTCCAAATAAGGGCAATGGCCTGCGTTAATCTGATCGGTCTGAAATCTGACGTATCTCCCACAATCCCCTCACACGAGACTGATATTTTGAGTCCGCCTCTTATTGGCCGCTTTCGACCGAGCGCGAGGAGGACGGCGGTAAGTCTGCGCCTGGCGGTAAACACGCTGAGGTCTGGCTTGGCGCGCTGGGCCGTACGCGGGAGCGAGGGAGGGGGGGGGGGGGGGGGGGGAACGGGGCGGGGGATGGAACAGCGCCACAGCGAACTCGCTGACACTCCTTGAGATCCCGGGCCCGGAGCCAGAGACGTGGGACTCCCGCCAAACCCGCCGCGGCGAGGCCAGCTGGAACAGCGCACTTTTCACCCGCCGCCCCCGAGCTGCTGCTCTCCTCCCGCCGCTCCTCCCGCCGCTCCGCCCGCCCCCCCTGCTCCACCCACCGCTCCTCCCGCCAATCCACCCACCGCTCCTCCCGCCAATCCGCCCGCCGCTCCTCCTGCTGCTCTCCCCCCCGCTCCACCCACTGCTCCTCCCGCCAATCCACCCACCGCTCCTCCCGCCGCTCCTCCCGCCAATCCACCCACCGCTCCTCCCGCCAATCCACCCCGCTCTCCTCCCGCCGCTCCTCCTGCTGCTCTCCCCCCCGCTCCACCCACTGCTCCTCCCCCCGCTCCACCCACTGCTCCTCCCGCCGCTCCTCCTGCTGCCTCCCCCCCGCTCCACCCACTGCTCCTCCCCCTGCTCCCCCCAATCCGCCTGCTGCTCCTCCCGCCGCTCCTCCTGCTGCTCTCCCCCCCACTCCACCCGCTGATCTGCCTGCCGCTCTCCCCCCCGCTCCACCCACTGCTCCTCCCCCCGCTCCGCCCACTACTCCTCCCCCTGCTCCCCCACTGCTCCTCCCTCCCGCTCCACCCACTGCTCCTCCCTCCCGCTCCACCCACTGCTCCTCCCACCGCTCCTCCCGCCGTCCACCCGCCGCTCCCTACCGTGCCGCGGCGGCGCATCAGGAGAGGGGTGGCGCACCGGCCACAGCCTCACACGCCCTTCCCGTGAGGTCCGGTGAGGAAAGCCGCCTCATCCTACACACGAGTCTACGACAGCACCCTCCAGCGCATCGGAAAATTCCACCTGCATTTCATCCAAATTAAAGGAGAAGTGTTTATGTATTCACTGCATCGCGGGACCGGATCCTTCTCCCCTCCGGACACAGGTTTGCGCGGATCACATCAAAACAAACTGCGATTGGTTGCCATAGTTACAATTAGGGACAGATAATTTGGCTCCCTCGGCCCTAAGTGTACTTGTTAGGAAGCCAGGGTGCCGTAGGGGGCGACGCGCTCGCGTCGGGCAGACCCTCCCGTGAGACGCGGGGCTCGTTGCCGGGGACGAGCAGCACGCGGTCGTCCGCGTCTCCGACGCCTGGGCCAGGTAAGGTGGGGCCGTCGCTCACCTTGATGCCGGCGCTGACCAGGAAGTCCACCAGCACGGACTTGATCTTGGTCTGGCCGGACTTGAAGTCGTCCCCGCCGATGAAGACCCCCTTCTGCACGGCCAGCTCCACGGCCCCGGGGACGAAGGTGTTCTGCGGGGCGCCGTTGATGTAGGCGCACCCCTCCAGGATGCTCGCCACGGCGAAGAGCGTGGAGGGGGACACCTCCGCACCCGTCTGGGGGAGGGGGGGGGGGGGGGGGGGGCAAAGGGGGGGGTAAGTAAGAACCTGCATCCTGGGGTTCCAGGGATCAGCAGCTGAGAATTAAAGCATATACCGTTTCCCAAACCCCGTGTTTTCCCCCCTAACTGTAACCCGTAAGTGAAAACAGAGTGGAACCCCTTGGGGGGGGAGGGGGGGGGGGGGGGGGCGGGGGGAGCTGGCCCCCACAAACAAACTTCTGGAAGAAATTCTGAAATTTAAACTCTGCCTGGCTTAGATACAAGAACAGTAATTCTGCTTCCCTCCTGCAGTCTACAGCTTCTTCAAAAGTTCCCAACTGCAGTCCACCCTTGTTTTGATAGTATTGCTGCCCCCTAGAGGACAATGAGACACAATACACTAATAATTGCTATCGTGAGCTAAAACTACTCTGGTAAAATGTGCTAATCTGGCTGCAGAGACCATAAATACTCTATTTCTTTCTATGGACTTGTGCATTAATAGTGCTGCCATTAAGAGAACAACAAGCTTAATTCCATTCTCCCATTTAGTTTCTTACATAGATTAATGTAAAACGATCTACACCCCACCTCATCCTTGTTGCTTTCAGTGGAACTTTACAGAAATGACTGCTTGCCAAATAAATTTGAAAATTAAAGTTGAACTGAATCATATTAATAACCAAATTTTCCCCATACCTGGATGGCAGCCAGCAGGTTTTCGGCAGTGTCGTTGACCCCGGGTTTGATGTCACAGAAGCGTTCAGTGTTGGCGGTCCACAGCACGATGACTTTGTCTACGCCCCTCTTCTGCTTGAAGTCCTGGATATCCCTGCGGATCTGGTCCAACTGCAACAGAGTCAGGGAGAGAGAGAAGGGGAGAGAGAGACAGAGAAAGAGAGAGAAACAGCGAGAGAGAGAGAGAGAGAGACAGGGCGAGAGAGACGGACACAAATCAAATTTTTGTCCCGTTCATTTGAACATCACAAAAAATAATTGCAGGAACAACTAAACAAGCAGTAATTCCATGTCAATGTTCCTAAAAGACTCTAAAAAGAAAACCCCAGAAAGATTTAAAAAGAAACAAACGAAACCACAATAAAAGCCATACAGAACAATACATCAGAACAATACACCATCAGAAAACAGACATCCAATAAAACATTGATAAAACCGATAAATAACGTAAGTAAAAACACAATAAAACCAGAGTAAAAAAAAACAAAACCATTCCAATTCCACCCATGTCTCACATACTGTTGCTAAGAAACGCACATTGCGGCCCCCTCCATCATCCACCATGGAGACCGCCTCATTTACACTCCAAATTTTCTGGAAGTTACTTATTTTGCTATGCAAACTAATGTTATATGCAAACTGTGCTCCATACAAAGACGTTCTAAAACCAACCCCCTAAAAACCAGCAATGGATCCGTTACCTTCCCCCTCCTCTTGTATCCTGTTCCTCCTTGTGATCCAAACTGCAAGCTTTGCTTGCCCAAAATAGGAAATTGACCAATCAGAGTTTAACACCTGTGTTTTGCACTGTACCTCAGGGACGTAGATCAAAAAGCACCCCAAGCCTCCCGCACAACCGATTGCTCAACGAGAGAGAGAGAGAGGGACAGAGAGACAACAGTGTTTGACCCTTACAACCCTGAGAGAGCAGGCCTTTGAGATGCACTACTAAATTAATCAGCGTTTGGGAACTGCCCGTGTTCTGTTACACTCTGTCTCGATAGGCTGATGGTGAACTTAGACGGGGAGTAGATACCGTTCTCTGCCCTTCATTAGCATTTTATTTTACTTATCCTTTATTTAACCGGAAAGTTCCACTGTAGTACTTAACCAGGAAGTCCCACGGAGACCAAGTCGTTTTCAGGAGGGACACGGTTAAGGTAACAGGAGCACAAGCTGTACAAGGTTTCAGTTCCAAAAATAAGCGCAAATACCCAGTGCAACAAAGCAATCCATTAAAGGGGAACGTGAAGCACTCTGCAATATCACACCGGTTCAGTCGCTTTTCACATTTGATTAGATATGGCCCTGCATTCAAATCTGAAATTGACCGGCATTTGCTAAAGAACATGCTTAAGCTGCAAAAAAAATTTTAACTCATTTTGTATATTTTTCTGGTAAATATGGGTCAATTTCAGATTTGACTGCAGGGCTTATATCTTATCTAAGGTAAAGCAAACGAACCACAGTCATATCACCAACGAGTCATATCACGGTTCTCGTGTTCTCTCCTTTTTATTTTTTTCTCTGTTTTTAATTACTGAACGTGTACAGCACTTTTGGTCAACGTCAGTTGTTTGTAAGTGTGCTTTATAAATAAAGTTGACTTGACTTGAATGTCTTGTGTGCCAAGCCAAGCCATTTCCCAGTGCTATACCTGCTCTGCCTTGGTTCCAGTGATGAGATTATCAGCTCTGTCCTTCTGATTGGCCGCAATGAACTCTGGGTAATACACGGAAGGCCTGGGCTTCAGCTTGGCCAGATAGGGGCGGAGCTGTTCCTGCAGGGCCCAGTCCAGCACCTTGGCCCGCTCCATTGCCTTCCCCAAATCCATGGAGGAGATGTCCCAACCTGGAGGACACAGGCAGCACAGGGGATACGTCCCAGTTACTCATGCGATTTATTTCACAGGAACAGTGCACATTATTCAGAAGTTGAGTTTTCACATTTAGCTTGTTCACCCATCAGCACAAGACACGCCCACCGTACAGACACACTGGCAGACGGGGGTCAGAGGGGGGGGGGGGGGTCTTCTAGCGATGCATCTCTGCGCTTCCAAAGCATTGGGGGGGGCACACCTTGCACCCATGTGTCCGTATGGTGGGGGTTGTCTTGTACCGGCGGGCACGTTTTGCAGGGAGTCTGCAAGCTGCAGGTAGACCCTTCTCCCTACTCAGCTTTGTGTGGCTCCACGAGGCGGCCATCTTACCATCAAAGATGATGTCATTGGGGTGCACCATGGGTAGAAGGTCCCGGAAAGGCACGAAAACCTCTCCTTCAGGACCTGTGCCTAGAGACAGCGTAGAGGCCTGCAGTAGGGAGCCAAAGTAATTGGGTTTCTGGGGGGGGGGAGGGGGGGGTGAAGAGTTAGAGTTAGGGTTAGGTAAGTAAAGTAAGATTAAGGTAAAGATATGCAAGTACAACAAAGATGGACAGGAGATGCACATAGGGCTCTTTTTTCACCAATGTCCTCACAGTGATACTGGGTTGTTCCGTTGTTCCACTACATTTCAGCAACACTGTGAGGACATTTTGTGTTAGCTGGGAAGGCTCAGCAGTCCAAATAGAACAGGGTCAGCCTGTTCCCGGAGATCTACCGTCCCGTACTTTTTCACACCAACCCTAAAAAAGCGCACCCCATTCAACAGTGAGAGAGCTCATTGAGATGCTAATTAGGAGAATCAGGTGTGCCAAATTAGGGTTGAAAAGTGAAACCCACAGGACAGTAGATGGGCAGCCCTGCAATGGATTGCATTGGCTTAAATAATTTTCCCACCAAAAATAGCACATTACCATTGGCTAATATA
Organism: Anguilla japonica; assembly: GCA_025169545.1. Classification (NCBI taxonomy): domain Eukaryota; kingdom Metazoa; phylum Chordata; class Actinopteri; order Anguilliformes; family Anguillidae; genus Anguilla; species Anguilla japonica. Next base: position 7,237,896 of record CM045886.1, read on the forward strand.
AACGGTTGGTGAGAGTGTGGCCCCTCTTACTGAGACTGTGCCCCCCCCCCCATTTAAAAAAATCCCGGTAACCCCCCGGCGCTAAAACATTTCCAATAAAGGACGGTGACAGCTAAATACAGGCCATTTGCAAAGCAGCAGTGCATGATCGGAGAGAAACAGGAACAGGGCAAGCCATTAATCCTGGCTACCGGAATAGATTTGGGTATTCTCTGTGCATCAACGCTACTGCACACAATGCATTGCCTACGTTTTATGGGAGCAATCGTAATGGGACAACTGAACTGATGACTCAGCTGTTTCTTGGCCAGCTGCGTGTGCTTGCGTCATCCGTTCTCGCACAAGAAAGCTAACAAAAGGTCCAGAGCGAGGTCTCGATGCTGGCTGCGAAATTAGCACTTCGGAGTCCGTTGCTACTGTCTCTCAACCACTGAGGACCAAGTAAGTTTCAATGCCAGCAAAGCAGGCCATCACGAGGGTGAGAAAAGCTGAATAAATCGACCAGAGGCACAGCCAAGAACTTTTTTAGGGGTGTCAAAATCAACTGCTCGATGTACTGTGCTTTGGGGGGGGGGGGGGGGGGGGGGGGGGGGGGGAGTTTACTGGCACTCCACTTTGCGCAGTGCCGAGTAGCCCCCCCCCCACCACACCAACACCCATGATATGCCCCGGGTTCCTGTGCCATATCGCCTTAAGGGGAGTTTGGGGAGGGCGTGTGTTTACGGCTAGATCTCAGAAGCGTTATACAGCACCCTTCTCCATTTCACTGTACCCCCCCCCCCAAACCAGCACCCCCCCTCCCCCATTTACCTTCAGCCCGTCCTTGGTTCTCCAGGACAGGCCCAGCTGGTTTGCCAGGACGGCGGCCGTGACGGTGGTGCCGTTGTTGCCCCCCCACCCCACCAGCATGACCCCTAACCTGGGCACCGTGCGCTCTGTGCGGAAGGTGAAGCGGGTGCTGAGGGGGGTCACCTGGGGACGGAGGTTACGAGAGGGGAGAGGGGTTAATGTGATTAAAAAAAAAAGAAAAAAAGAAAAAAAGACAGCAGACCTGCTCCTGATGAGTCACACAGGGAAAGGGATGGTGCGCCACCAGCAGGAGACCAGCTGTAATAACGGCAGCAGCTGAATCTGATGGGGCGGGCCACTGTGCTTAGGGTGACCCAATACCTTCCTCTAATCAAGTTAGTACTTGTTGGTGCAAAACAGGACGTCCAGCATTACTGAACAATAGCTGCCATCAGCCTCAGTGGCATAAGCCATATGTCCACAGTAATCCAGACACAAAACAATGTCACCCCCCCCCCCCCCCCCCCCCCCCCCCCCCCCCCCCCCCCCCCCATTATGATTCATGTGTGGTATTTTGTGCAAAAATTCTCACAAGGGAAGGAGTACATTAAAGCCACAAAATGGCGTACGTATTTAAAAACAGAAAGGATACCTACAGATGTACCAGATTGCATAGCAACAATGAGTAGGAATGTATAATTCATTTAGTAACCAAGGAAACATGAGCACCACTAGGGATGGCTGTTAAAGGATGCAAATACAGTAGTGGCTGAGGAAATATGTATTGGCAAATATAAAACAAAAATATTTTTTGTTTCTGTAAGTGGCCAATAAGCAAATACTTCACCCGCATATTGGAAGACTGAAAAATAATATCCTGATGCTGCAAACACAGGAAGACCTTCCTGGAAACCGCAGTCTGACATATCCAACTGTTAGGCTAGAAGAGAACCCCTGGAAGAGCACACTTCCGACATTCACAGATCATACGTCATATCCTCTTTCCACTAGAGCCACAGATATAATTCAAATTTGTCAGTTTGTCTGTAAATTAACGATCCCCGTTAAAGTAGGTAGAATTTACATACACAATACCTTTAGCAAAATAAATAAATGCGCAGGTGAACTCTGTTGTTCAGGTTTTTATTTTAAAATGCCAAAGAAACCGTTACACATATCATTCCATATAACAAAGGATTGCAGCCAGTCTAACGCCCCCCCAATATGAAAGTCTACTTCACAATAATTATGTTTTTGAATAATTTGAGTTACCGTATATTTGCCATCGTCGCATGACACCGTTGTAGTGTGGTATTCGTACTGAGCCTCGATGAGCTTGTCAGTGTACCGGACATCCGGGCTGTTTATTCTGACGGGTTCAGCCATTTTTGGTGCCTACAAAAAAAAAGAGTTACAGATGACTTCACAGTGTGGCATCATTTCAAATTTAACTCCCGTCCATCACTTAAATTTCCGAGGTAAGGTAGGGCAACAATGCCGACAACAAAATTAGAGTACGCTGTTCATCCTCGTTGCGGGAGGAAAAACTTAGTAACACTTTACCATCATTTTGCATTCATTCATTCTTTTCCTTCAGAATAAGACAATCAAATTCGATAAAGATTAAGTACAAAATAAAATGATTGATTTTTTTTGGCGTTTTCCAATGAGAAATAATTAAAATATAGCTATAAACGCAAACTACGTACATGTGCCGAAATTAAATATGCGAAGGAATAATTGCACGATAAAAAAAACATCGAATCCACAGCCCCCGACGCAAAAGTGCGAAAAACAGGAGGGGTGCGTACCTACGATTTTTTTCTGACGATAAATAAAAATAAATGCGGACTATTCTCTGGTACCTGTCAGTCAGATGCGAATGCGCATTCAACGAATCCTCGTGTTCACCGAGGTGTTTCCGTGAAGATCACAATTTCCGGTTTAACAAATTGTAGGGGCGTTTCAATTTTACACTCATTCTATAGCTATTTCTTGGCGAGCTTTCTCATCCCATCTTCAGACGTCTCCAATGTCTGCTCTTGAAGACATTTCAGATAACTCTTGTTTCTACTCTTTAAACCCATGCGACTGTGGAAAAAATAAACTTTCAACACCGGCACAAGCGGCAAATAACCTTGTTTAAATTAAAAGGTTACTCTTTTTCATTAGGTGAGAAACCAAAAGGCGTCCAAACAGATGAAGTACCAGTATTGTTCGACTTGGTGACAAGGTCATTCGCAGTCCGTTTTGCTGATGCCATTGTTCTGATCACTTCAGTGAAGAACAAAAAGAACGTTCTCGAAGTCTCTATAAGAAGTTGAATCAGGTCACAGGCAAAAACCACGCCCACAGGAATCAGTCTGCGGGGTGAAACCGTTTTATATTTTGATATAAGGACTGTCGGCTACAATTGCTCACGATGGAAACTGTAAATCATACATATCACAAATTCTTTCCTATATTTATCTCTGTCAGTGGACTTTGACTGAAGAGAGCCGACAAAAGAGAGCCACTCTTGGCGTAAGGGACCGTCTACAAAGTTCACAGCCAGAAATGAATTTCTTTAAAAAAATCAATACCTTCACAAACATAGAAGTAAATCCAACTGACAAGATTAGGAGCCATCAACAGCTCATATCACATATTTTATAAGCGGAAGTTTTGCCTCAGTTTAATTTAAAAATCCAGTAGCCACACATCACAGAATAGATGGAAATAGTACAACCAATATTTGGAAATTGGACCGGGTTTAATTTTGGTTTATTTAATTGGGGGAAAGATTTCAATAGACCACGAGGAAGAGAACTTTAGTAACAGTTGACACTTCAGAGTTGGAAATCTATTTTTAGAAAATTCTTTAAAAAATGAACCAAACCTTAACCTAGTTTAAATGTCAGGCATAAGAGGATGTCCGGCAAAATGCGGTGCAAGTTTTAGTGTTTTCATTGATGGAAATTCAATCTCTGTTCCAACCTGGCTTGAAGCTGGTTTGGAGATGGTCAAGCTGGCAGCAAGATGGTTGAGATGACAATCGTGGTACAGATTGGTACAGACAATTAGACAATCACCAAATTCCAACGGGAATTTCCACCAGAATTCTGCTGCATAGTTGAGAAGCTACTAAATTTTTTCATTAAACAATTCACCAAAATTAAGCAGATGCTACATTTCCGAGCCTGAAAGGAATAGTATGGTCTTCATATGAGCCTCGGAACATTGGAGTACGTTTAAGAGCCATTATTGGCGTTGGTCGGTAGCTTTTGACATTTTGAATGTCTTCAATTTCTCGTCTCTATACTTTTCTGACGGTCCCTAAACGCTCATCCAGCTATGGAATGCCATAGAGATAAATGTGAATTTTCAAAACGAAAAATAGATTGTATTAGTTGACCGACTATGTTGTCAGGGTTGAGAATGTGTTATCTTATTTGGACGTTTCGTTCGTGAGCTCTTGAAGTCGAAAATCGGAATATCCTTATATAAAACTTACTTTACCGGACTTGGACTAAATAACGGATCGTTTTCCTTGTTAAATGCGGCATGTTTTTTTCAGCAGTCAGTACACTCCAATAGCACACAGTATTTATGTTACTGACAATTGCATGTGGAATTTTCCACGATAAATTGTATATAGGCTAGTCAAATTGTAGTGGTTAAATAATTAAAGCCAGGTTGTTTTCCACGTTAATGACCATCTTCCTTGTGACATTTTCTCATTGTATCAAGTAGAGTGCATTTCAGATACGCAGGCTACGAATGTCGACCATCCCCCAGCGCACCAGGATTGCGCATGGAGCTGCACGCAGTTCTGAAATGGCATAGGCTAACCTACCGATTCAAACCTAACCTGGAACGTCAGAAAGTAGTGCTTTCATTCAATCAATTAACAAAATATTTCCCTTGTTGTCATTAAAAATATATATACAAGCTAGGTAGCTTGGGCTATCGACTCTCGAGTTGCAAATTAAATCATTTTGGATTGGACGCGACGCAAAGAGTGAAAACAGAACCTACCTTTAAATAAGATTGTGTCAGCGCAGTGTTCGATGATACTATTCAAGTCTGGCAGAAAACCGGCGAGCGAAGGAACATTTAAATAAATAGACTGCTGGATGCGCCCACCTCATTGAATGGGGGCGTGTCTATGCAAAACAACGCGAAAGCAGACCGGGAGAATTTATTTCGTACGTTCTGGTATATTCTGGAAAGCTTACCCTTCGTTTTCAAGTGCAGAGCACTTCAGGTAAAACCAAACCTAGACAGAACAAGGCATATATGTAAAACAGTCAATCTAAATGTAAATCCACAGACTGTCAATCCAATTTAGTAGCCCAATGTCACAACATTAACGCTAGTTCAGCCGACTTCTTTGAAATTATTCCAAAGTATGCAAATTATTCCAAAGTGTGAAATCATTCATTAATTCGGCAGTAATACAATGCACGAAACTGCGCCATATAGTGTAATATAATCGTTACTACTGACTTTGGTTACGTTTGATAAAATAGTGTATCGTATCTTGCTTAATTTATTGCTGAATAACTACTAACAAGAAAAACTGGTTGCTTAGCCCGGTACTGCCAAGTTCACACGCCGTGTTGGACCGGTGATTGAAAATGCAAATAACTACTGTCTTGTGAAACGTGGCTTCAGTGTGTTTTGAGATCTGGGTTTATAACCTAAAGGTCATAGGATCGATCCCTCCTCACTGCCGCTGAAAAATTCAGCTGACATGCAAAGAAAGGTATGATTGTAGACTGATTTATTGTGAATATAAATAATTTGGCAAAAAAAAAAAAAAAGGGAAATCATAAAAAGTCATACTTTGTCTAGCCAGTAGGGGCAGAATTTTTGTGGTTGCTGCAGCTCTGAAATACTGTATCTTCTTGTGTGCTATTAGGAGTAATGTCCATGAGCAAGCAGATAGCAAGGCCTCTATCACCCAGAGGGTCCACATTTATCTGTTGTGTCAGGGTGAAATTTTATAATCCAGTTGTGGATGGTCATAATAAAATAAAAAAATAAAAAACTGCTGTGAGTTGTAAAACCTTCCAGTCAAATTTCAAATGAAGAGGTTGTGTATTTTGCTATACTATTATTCGATGTTAATTTTCCAAGGAAATGTTACCCAGCAACCTACCCATTCAATCAGTTCAATTCAATGAGTAATATGGCTAAAGTTATAATTAGTGTAATCACCAGAGTAAAAGGGTTCTCGCCCTCATAGATGATTTTAATTAGGTGATCGTCTCAGCGGAAATGAAAACACATCTATGTTTATACTAAGACAAAGTCTTCTTGATGGTCTTCACCTTTTACTTTTAGACTGTTGTAACTGTTACTTTCAAAACGGGTAACAAATTTTCAATAAGCATAGAATGGAAACAATTCCATGGGCTGATACAGGTAATAATGACTTTGTCCTCGCTTACTAGTAATTAACCACGTCGTCTCCTATAGGACGGTGAAGAACTTAAATCACCGAAAGAACTGCGTTGCTATTTCACCGCCGAAGCCATAGTCAGGAAATGAACATGCTGTATTTCAGTGAAACAGAACCGCCGTGGCTTGCTCACGAGGTAGCATGGTAGGCATGTGCGCGTTTACAAATCCGCGTACCTTAGTTTGCATGGTGGATATGCCATTGCTTGCTTTGCCCGAGACCAGATCATACGGGGAGTTTAGGCCAGGTTAAACCCACGACGGTGTTTTCGTTCCACGCTTTCCATAGTGCGTTGGTCTACCTGCAGGAGGACCAACCAGTCACTTTGCATATGTGCCCTCCGGGGGAAAAACCACACTTTCCACACCACAGGAGACTCTCTGCACTTCTGAGGCTGGACGAGGAAGGGCCTCGCCAGCTTCTGGATTTCACACAGCCTGCTGAACCGGAGCAGACATTAAGTCCTATTTCATTTTATGAAGCAATCTGACGCATTAGCAGTGACACATTGACAAGCACATGAACAGCAGCTGAAGAATGTTCTCGTGCGCTTACATAAAATGTAACACCGTGGGCTAGCCTACGCGTGAACCAGCACTGGTGTATAAAGACAGTTAAATGATTGTACCAGGATGACTGGTGGTAGAAGGCAGTGTATATACACAGTATACACACAATGGCACAGCTTCCCAGCCTGTGTTCAGTCAACTTCAGTCCTTAGCTTATTCATGGGGTGGGGGGTCAAATTCCAGCCCTGGAGGGTCCGCAGTGTCTGCAGATTTTGCACACTTTTGTCATTCCCTCAACCAGTCCAGGCCTGGGAGATAGAGCGTGTGAACTCCTCCTCCAGTCAGCCTAAAACCAGCGGTGTCCAATCTTATCCATAAAGGGCCGTGGTGGGTGCAGGTTTTTATTTCAGCCCTGTACTAGGACACCCAATTCAACTAAACGGCTAACTAACTGGCCTTGTAATCTAAAGGTCACATGTTCAACTCCCGGGTCGGACACTGCCGTTGTACCCTTGGGCAAGGTACTTAACCTGCATTGCTTCAGCTATACATCCAGCTGTATAAATGGATGCAAATGCTACGTAGAAAGTTGTGCGAGTCGCTCTGGGCGTCTGCTAAATGCCTGAAATGTAATGTCATGTCATGTCATGTCATAGTGCTGGGCTACAACAAAAAAACCTGCACCCACACCAGCCCTTTTTTCAGATAAGAGTGGACACCACTGATCCAAATCAATCACTGAAATGGAAAGTCCAGGGGTCAGAAAGTAGAAGTCCTGCCATGTGTTTCTTTCACCCACAAACTCAGCCAGCGACTTCCCCCGAATACAATCTATAGTCCTATGTCCTGGCTAGAGCACGGTGCCATTTAGCAAATCCAGGTGACTGGAACAAAAAACTGGGGAAGGAGGACTTCTACTATCTGAGCTCGAATTTCCACTGCTTCTTATTAAATGCTGAAACACACCAAAAAATCAGTTCTCTTAACCGTACTCTGATTTCCTCACACAGTCCAAAGACATGCACGTTCCGGGGCTCACTTGCCAAGGACATGTCAATCTCAATGCGACTACCCTGGTTAACCAGAGTACTGCAAGTAAATCCAGTGTTCACAAGAACATCGTTTCCTTATAATGTGACATACAGTGGCCATGTTAGTACCGTGACAAATGTATTTTTTTTTTTTAGATAATTCAAAAAAGAGACCCTTTTGTTTGCTTTTTAAAAATCTTGAATATTGTCATTTTCAGATGCGCATCGAATGGCTCACAAATGCATTTAACATCCAAATCGTTTCAGTTCTGTAATGAGAAATAAACTCGTCAGATCATTTGAAGAAACTGCTGCTTATTTGACAGCTGAAAATACAATATTCATTTGGTTTCAGGTGAACTGAAAGGTCCACAGTGATTATAGGACCAGCATTGCAATTCAGCCGTGGTTAACGGACGCCAAATCTTGGCTCAAATACCGAATCCAATTGGCTGTTTGTCACTACCAAATGGGTCCACTCCACTGGTAAACAGACATCACTGTGATCCAATTCCAAGGTTAGCCCACTGCCCAGGTGTTCAACTCTGCTTTGGCTTAGCGCCACGCTAACTCCCCTGGCATATCGGTTTGGCATGGGGGAAGACTGTCATGTCAAATCATGCCTTGATTTGCAATTCTTTCCTCGAAATTCCTGGCCTGAAAAACTCACAAAAAACAAACAAATCCAAAGTCTGAAAACGTAATTAGCCTGATTAAAGGGGTGCTCAAATAAGCCTGGGTTTTTTTTTTTTTTTTGGGCAGACAGGGGCTCTACAGAAGGTGATGTCAAGCAGACAGGAGCTTTAGTTTGACCAATTCCTCAGCAACCTGCTATACCCAGTCATCCTGCATTCACGATATACACCATTATCATTACATTTTTTCTTTTCAAGCGAACTTTTTGGAGGGAAGCAAATGCTACATAGAAAGTTGTGCAAGTCTCTCTGGATAAGAGCGTCGTACGTACGTCGCTTTGGATAAAAGTGTCTGCTGAATAAATGTAATGTAATGTAAAACTGCACTGCAACAGTTCAACAAAGTGAAAAAAAATTAATTAAAAAAAAAAGTGTTCAAGTAAGTAAATCAGTAGATTTGCAATTCCACGTTTTTGGCAGTCCACAAAAGCCAAAAAATGAAGGTAAAAGAAGATAGTCACAATGTGGGAGCGCAGTAATTTTCCATCACGCAGCAAGTATAAGCACGTCCCTCCTGCAGGAGGAGGAGGAGGAGGAGGAGAGAAAACCTTACTAAAATATTTACTTAAAATGAACGCCAGTCGAGGAAGGTCTACTCTTTTGTACATCGAAATCATTACAGACAATGGGCAGTGAGAAGACGTTTAGGTATGTTGTACGATCACTTTTAATTCCAAATGACACACCAGGTGTGAATGCGTATGATCTGGCGTGGTTACTAGGCTACTGGGTAACCGTTTTTCAATAAACCATTGTAACCACAGACAAGTGACGTGTGAGCTGCCATAAAAGCCTATATTTATCGTGAACACAAATAGCAACTTCTAAGACCAACAGCCTGTACCATTCTACCCGTTCATTGAAGGATTTACAAAAGCAAGACAAGGTAATATTGTTTTAAAGCATGCCTATCCTTCACTTTTGAAGCCCTTCAAGTCCCTGAGCTCTTGCCATCGCTGAGTGAAAAGCCGAACCGATGACCAGTTTCCAAAAATTGGAAATTGTTCACATTTGCCAGTTGGCGTGAAGGTAGCCTTGTTGACATCTGTCAAAATGTGAAGGAAATTTAACCAAATATGAACTAAAGTGTCATTTAAAAACTTGAATACTGCACCTTTAAGCAATTGTATCTTTTGTGTCTCCTAAAAAAAAAAAAAAAAAAAAAAAAAAAAAAATCTATTTTGCATTGCAAAGGTTTTTCTCCCCTCCCTGCATATTCATTCCCTGGAGGGTTTTTTTTGGTTTGTTTTGTTTTGTTTGGGGCATCCACCCATTATTCTCCTGGAACTCAAGGTGATTTTCCAAGAACAGTGGCGACACCTTCGGCGAAACTCCTCGAATCGCTAAGCGTTAAAAAGACAGAGGCGTGACAGGCGAAACCGAGCCATCGCAGCGAGTGGTCCCCCTGGAACAGCTGACGGCCAGGCGAGCAGTGATTGGTCGACGGCGACGGAATTCCCTCCAGTCCCGGCAGAGCTGCAGGTGGTTCGTTGACACACTGCGCCCTAGCCAATTAAACCACCCGATTACGCAATCGACTCGCCTGGCACGGTTTCGATGGTCTGGATTAGATACCGCTGGCTCTCCAAGGGGAACGCCCCAAGCCTACACTGCCTGCAGAACCGCCCACGCACGGGCAGGCATCCTCCATCACCAGAACCCATGTCACCGAGGGCAAGCCTCCGTAGAGGAACATCCTTGAAATACCGCTGCATCTCGCACATATCCGTCAAATATTTTCTCCCTAGCGGAAAGCAGCCACGGGGGACAAGGCAATATCTTAACAGCCTGAAGGCAATGCAGAACAAACTCGCGGTATTTTCCAGACATTCCTAAGAAAACATACTGCAAATGGGGTTCAGCTGCATGGAAATTTACAAACTTCCATCATTACAAATGTCCAAGAAGGTTTAACAATGGGAACGCTGTTGTCTTGAAAAATGCGGTTATTCTTGAATGTCTTAGTATGCCTGCCAAGATGAATTCATATAAAGACTGTTAAAGCACGTGAATGTAGCGCATTCGTAAGCAGAGTTGCTCTAGGAATCAGACAGGGGTAAATGAAGGAGACTGCTTTTTTTCCGTGGAAGTAAAATTTTTATTGAAATATTAACATCATTTCCAACCCTAAGTCCCTTCTTGTTTTTATAAAGCCCACTTTGGATTTTTAGCGTCAATACACCAGCCCTGCCTACGGTACGATCACCCCTGCCGGCCCCGCCCGCTTCCCAGACATCTCAACACCCCTCCTGCCCATCAAACGAAGGTTCATTTGGCACATTGGGGTCTTGGTGTTTTGCACTTTGCCATTCGCGAAAGGATACAGCCAACAGGTCAGCAGGTGAGCAGATGGAATGGCATCCAGCCAATGAATACTCTGAACAGAGCGGCCACTTAACTTAACACTGAAGACACAAAAAAAAAAAAAAAAAAAAAAAAAAAAAGTCTGCTGCTCACATCGATTCCTGGGGTGGGGGGGAGGGGGAGGAAATCAAACAAAGATACTGGTAATCTCACCAATCACAGGGGTTGGCCTGAGGGTATAACACTAAAATGAGGCTCAGGCCGAGAGGGTCACAGTCACATGACTGGGTGAGTTGTCTGAGCATCTGAGAGTAACGTAGCAACATCCATACTTGTGGGCCCAAAGCCCTGCAGTCTCCATCTTGGGGAAAAGGGGGGGGGGGGGCAGAGAGAACATCAGGGAAGGGGGAAAGCCAGCGTCCCGAGCAACAGCTTCGTGACAGCTCAATGCAAAACCTCCCTCGAGATCAGACACAGTGTGACATTTCTGTACAAAACCACAGCTGCTGATGAGTTGTGAATCCCGTGTACGTTTACTGCGACCAAACTGAATCCGCCGGGTTTTCTTTTTTTTTTTTTTTCTTCTTTTTTCGTACAAGCGCCATTCAAATTAAAGTTCAGGACTGTTAAAATCATTACACAATGATAGAATTTGCAACCCTGCTCAACATAAATTTTGCAATCAGGCTAACATTTTCTGATAAAAAAAAAAAAAAAGGTCAGTTTTCAATTCCCACAGGACACATTTGTGATGCACTGAAATGAGACACACGGAGCAAAAATCATGTCCTTGGGGGGGTAGAAACCAAATCTTGCATCAGATCAGGAGTGAAGGAACTGCAAGAGGAAGCTTTGATTCTCACATTTAATCACACACAGGCCCAGTGTGAGGGACCAGCATTCATGGCTGTCATTATGAGAACCAATCAGGAACCTCGGATCGGTCAGCCGAATACAGACTACAAAAATGGCTGCCAATAACACACCCGATACCACAGAGGCTGGCCGCTCAGTGTAGTTCAATAACAGCCGTGTAACTCCAGCTGAAGTGCACTGAAGTGAGGGATACTGGTAAGGAGTCAGACCGTGTCCAAGTGCAAATTTTCTGCATTTCTGGAAAGAAAGAAAGAAAAAAAAAAAAAAAGAAAAAGCCAGCGGCTCCTCTTCCTGGCATCCGCTGGGGGGGGGGGGGGGGGGCAAAACCGTCGCTGTGTTTACGGTCAATACTGTCTCACATTCATACTGGGTTCACAGTTTTCTCAGTTTCCTAGGGGGGGGGGAGGAAGCAGAGTTGGGAAGGAGCAGCAGCCAATTAATGCTGCATTAGGACCCTCAAACCCTTAAAAAAAAAAAAAACAAAAAAAAAAAAACAACAGAAAACAGACAGGAACACTCCAGGCCTGTTCTGAAAAGCCAAACATTAACACGGCAGTCCTGGCAAGAACCCTTCTGTCTGAAACAGCTGTTGGGGGACTTTTTCCCAAAACTACGGCACGAGGGCAAAAATTCATCCATATGTAGAAATTCACTAAGGCAGGGGGGGGTGGGACCGCAGTTTGGGGGGGGTGTTGTTCCAGACCTGGTCTCCAGTGTGTCTGAAACAGCTGTTGGGGGACTTTTTCCCAAAAATACGGCACAAGGGCAAAAATTCATCCAGATGCAGAAATTCACTAAGGCGGGGGGGAGGGGGTGGGACCGCAGTTTTGGGGGGGGTAGTTGTTGTTCCACACCCGGTCTCCAGTGTGCGATGGGCAGTACGAATAAAACGCGTGACAATTTAAACCGCACCTCTGGTGACACCGCCTTCGACACCGCTGGCACAGTTCTCAGCCACAGGCGTGGAGGAGCACCATTGTGTGAGAGTGGAATCCGCTTCGCCGAACAGTCGCAGGAGCTGGCCGCGTGCGTACCTGTGACTCCGCCCCCCCCCCTCCCTGCTTAAGGAGGCGAGCAGCCGAACGCCACGTCCTCCCGCGATGTCAGACTGCTCTCGTACCCGCGCCACCTTAAGAGACACCAGCCTCAGGCTCCAGCCTGGCGAGCAGGCCTTGGACAGACGTTTTTTTTTTTTTAAAGGGTGACTGTGGCAACCAGGCAAGGACAGTGTAACATCTCCAGTCCATGTTCTGCCCCCCTAACCCCCCAAACCCCCCCTTAAATAACCAGAGGCACAGACCTGGTCTGCCAGACATCTTGTGGTTCAAGAAAGAAGGGGAAAAAAAGAGAATATTTCCTCTGTAAGAGAAGTGAAACTTGGGGCATCTGTGTCTATCTGCGACTACAGTGCTGTCTTTATTAATTGGGGGGAAAATAATAATAATAATAATAATCTCCAAAAAAAAAAAAAAAAAAAAAGTCATGAACTGCAACAGATAAGGGGTAATATGAGCCAAGGCAGCAGTTTTGCATAAAATACTGGCTGACATTCAGGTTGAGAGGACAAAGAGAGGTGATTCTGTAGTACTGATACTGAGGAGTGTAAAATTAAAACAGAACTTATTATCCCTATGGAAGTCCACAAATAACAGAATAAATTAAAAAAAAGAAATTGAATAAAATACATATTCACAAAGAGTTCTGCATCCAAAACCTTCCATTTCAATAAATGGGGGGGGGGGGGGGGGGGAAGGAGGAAGAGAAAAAAAATATTTGATCTCATTTCATATTTCATCCGTTACATTTTTTTTCCTGTTTTCAAACAAACTATTATCATTTGGCATACATTCCACCACCCGTTCCTTTTCAGTGTCACCCCCCCCCCCACCCCCTCACCCCCCCACCCACCCCGTTCACAGAAATGTTTTGTGAGATCCTCAAAGAATGCGGATTATCCTGTCACACCCTTTAAGAGACCTCTGTGCACTAATGGGGGCTGGGTTCAGAAGCCACACAGGGTTTATCCAGGCTGAACGCGGCTGCTCGAAGAGCTTGGGCCGCACTTTCAAAATAAGAGGGAGGGGGGGGGAGGGGGGGGGGGGGTCTGCTTTGTCATCACTAGTGCTTTTGGCCCCAACGAAGGGGGGAATCAATTCTCCCTCGGTGTCATCTTTGATAAGAACTTTTGGAGCAAGCAGAATCCAGACTTTTTTTTTTTTTTTTTTTTTTTTCCTTGTCTGGTTTCCAAACGAAAAAAAAAAAAAAAAAGAAAAACCGTAGCACTAGTGCCAGCTTTGCAGTTGCTGTTGATCGTATTCCGCTATCAGTTTCTTTATGTGAGCCAGTTTATTGTGCAGATATTCGCAGCGGTTCTTCTCCTGGCTATAGTTTGGATTAGTCTGCAAGGGAAGAAGAAAACATGATGAGCACCACATGACAAACCGTTCCCTCTGCTGGACTTCAAATGTCCCCCTGCCCCCCCCCCCCCCCATAAAAAAATGGATCCAGTGTCCATTTTCAAAAGACTTACCTTTTTTATTTTGCGATACTCCTGTAGTATCTGATTGTGGATTGTCTGTGAACAGAAAACACAAACGTGAGGATACTGTGAAACAGAACCGTAACCGTAATCATCCTGACCAAGATTACTGGAATCATCTACCAGTCAAACGGTGCCAGATCACAAACAGGTGATTAGAATGTTCTCAGCTGAACATTCTAAATGCTGATGTCACAGTCGCTGCTGGCAACTGAAGGCAGTGGAGTTCTAGAACACTGCCTTAGAATGTTGAAAAAACATCCCAGAAAAAAAAAACCTACGCCCTACCTTCAAAAGGTTAAACACTGAAACGTGAATGAATGGAAGGCCTCTGACATCAGGGGCTGGGTGGGTCAGCTGTACTCCAACCAATGATTTTAAAAAGCACCCATAATGCTTCACGACAACTTCCCAACCCAGTTCCTCTAACTGGCGGATTTCAAACGGATCTGACCCACAGCTGGCTGGCGAATGAGAAGTGGGAGGCTGGTGGATTTGGGGGGGGGGTACCTTGTACTTGTCGGTGCCCTGCTGGAGCTGCTTCAGCTCGGAGTCGAGCACGGTGAACTGGCGGGTGATGCCCTCGATGCGCGCGTGCAGCCCCCGGTACTCGCTGTACTCCGCGTTGAAGTCGTTCTTGTAGCTCTGCCGCTGCTCCGGCGAGGATATCTCCGTGTACTTCCTGCGTGGAGAGGAACACGCCCGCGAGCGTCAGGAGACCGTCGCCACCGCCCTGGGCGCCGGGCACACGCACACACGCACACACGCCGCGGCCAGGCCCGACCGGCCCGACCGGGCCTCCGCCCCCGCCCGCCCCCCCCCCCCCCCCGGGCTGTTTCACACCTCGCCCCGAAGGGCGTCGCCGCCCAAATTACAACGGACATCGAGCGCTGCCGTTCCGCCCCATTGCAAACGCCACGCCCTCCTCGGCTTCTCCACAGCTGTTTTTAAACATCAAAAATTTCCACTCTGGCTGCAATCCCAGGTGAAGCTCACAGATGGAAAAACCTCTCCAGTAACTCTTGGGCAGGTCTGTCAAACTGGATTAGATGACGGGGCTGATAATTGTACAGTAAATACCTTTCTTAATTTAAGGCCTTTTTTTTTCTTATAAATAGCGCGGCTGCCATTGGACGACCTGAAGCAGACGACGTCTAGCGTGACACAGCCCGCTGGCAAAATCAAAGATCACAACAACGTTCAGTGTTACACACTAGGCCACAGCTGCACAAACCTTATGTTTGTGTCATGATGAGAATTCCTTGTGCACAGTTCATTCTGTATAAACCCAAAGGCATTCACCGAAGCTGCTTACGCTCTGCAGCGATGCAGGGGAGTCTGATCGGAGCTGCAGACAGAGGATTATGACCTTCACGAAATTAAGAGTCCAGCCTGCTCACGTTGGACTACAGGTGCATGTGCAACTGCTGCATACCTTAATACAAAAAGCTGAGGGGGACAGGAACAGAAAATGACATTAATCCCAAATTTTAGTAGGATTTGAATCATCCAATAATCCAAAGTGGGATGGATTATATACCAGTATTCAATCCTGGATTAACCCATTCCTTTTCCTTTTCCGATAGGACACAAATTTTTATTACCCTGCATTATTAGCAATGATGAAGCTTCAGAGAAAAGCAGACCACCCATCTCATCCCAGTGAGTACATGTGTGTACTTGGGTTTCCATGCTAGCTGATACTTTTGCATCACGCACACATTCAGGTTTTAAAGATAGCCAAAATTTTTGCATTGCGGACACATACTCAGGCCTTCTTGCTAGCTGATATGTTAGCATCGCGCACACATACTCAGGCCTTCTTGCTAGCTGATATGTTAGCATCGCGCGCACATACTCAGGCCTTCTTGCTAGCTGATATGTTAGCATCGCGCACACATACTCAGGCCTTCATGTTAGCGATACGTTAGCATCGCGCGCACAGACTCAGGCCTTCGTGCTAGCCGATGTTAGCATCGCACGCACACATACTCAGGGGCCTTCTTTGTAGCTGACACGTTAGCATCACGTACACACATACTCAGGCCTTCATGTTAGCGACATGTTAGCATCGCACGCACAGACTCAGGCCTTCGTGCTAGCCGATATGTTAGCATCGCACGCACACATACTCAGGCCTTCTTCGTAGCTGACACGTTAGCATCACGTACACACATACTCAGGCCTTCACGTTAGCGACATGTTAGCATCAGGCCTTCGTGCTAGCGATATGTTAGCATCGCGCAGCGGCTACAGCACAGGCCTGCGCTCAGGCGGGCGGGAGAACGCGCGTGCCTAACGCACGGCGGGGAGCTGCTGCTGCTGCTGCTTCCACAGCGGGAGCGTGTCATCCGTGCGTGAGTGAGGGATCAGCAGAGGGGAGACTCTCCTAACGCGCCGCCCGAGCAGCGGAGCACGATAGCGCTTCCCTCAGGTATGAAAGCTTGCCACAGGAGGAGCAGGAATCCGTGCCAGGCGACCTTTTCTGGAATCTCTTCTGGAAACGTTTTTTTTTTATTGCCGAGTCACGGATCCGGTGTCAGTCTTTCCCCAAATCAGACGACGTGCCGGAGTGTGCACGCTCACTTCCGGAATGCACTCTGGCTAAATTATTTTTGTTGTCCGTTAATTATGCAGACCGCAAAAAACGTGTTTGAAATATTTCACTCGTTTGGTTCCCAAATAAAGACGAATGCGAGACCTCTGCTGCACTCGTCCAAAAGCGACAGCTGAACTTAAAGGGCCCCCACAGCTCACGATCAGCGCAAGCGACGCAGGAAACACAAGACAAATACGCAGCCCTGTGATGAACGGCACACAGCGTGTGAGCGCAGGCTAGCCTGCTACTGAACAGCGGTTCGCCCTGAGAAAAGGTGCCGCCGGGAACAGGACAGCCCAGAGGCTGTTCCAGCACAGCGTGAGACACGCGGATATTTGAACCCGGGCCAGGCCTTGCCAAGGAGTGCCGTTCCGCAGACTACCTTTAACTGCTAACCTGCCACCTCCTCAGCCTCGAGGAGGAGCGCCTCGAACCAGCGACAGTTCATTAATCTGAGGCAACGAAACGGTGGAATAGACTCCCCTGGCCGTACAGTTTGAGACAAACAAGAGAGGGAAACAAGGAACTATTTAAACAATCTACTGACAGTGGAAATAAACTGGAGCAAATCTACTCAAGGCGTGAAACACACAGGCGGTGCTGATCCACTTAAGGCGTAAGCACAGTTAAGGCTCTTACGTTAAATAGTCGGCCACCTCCGAGGATGACGTCAGAATACTAGAATTGTTGCACATCCCGTTCAGATCTGTGAGGAAACAGAAGGGTACTTATCAGAGCTCAACACAGAATAGAACACGGCAAAGCACATTACACAGAACAGCACACAGCACAGAACTGCACACAACACACAGCATAGCACAGAACACAGAACAGCACACAGCACACAGCATAGCACCGAACACAGCAAAGCACATTACACAGAACAGCACACAGCACAGAACTGCACACAACACACAGCATAGCACAGAACACAGAACAGCACACAGCACACAGCATAGCACCGAACACAGCAAAGCACATTACACAGAACAGCACACAACACACAGCATGGCACAGAACACAGCACAGCACAGCACACAACACACAGCATAGCACAGAACACAGCACAGCTCAAAACACAGAACAGCACACAACACACAGCATAGCACAGAACACAGCACAGCTCAAAACACAGAACAGCACACAGCACAGAACTGCACACAACACACAGCATAGCACAGAACACAGCACAGCTCAAAACACAGAACAGCACACAACACACAGCATAGCACAGAACACAGCACAGTTCAAAACACAGAACAGCACACAGCACAGAACTGCACACAACACACAGCATAGCACAGAACACAGCACAGCTCAAAACACAGAACAGCACACAACACAGAACAGCACACAGCACAGAACTGCACACAACACACAGCATAGCACAGAACACAGCACAAAACACAGAACTGCACATAACACACAGCACAGCACAGAACACAGCACAGCTCAAAACACAGAACAGCACACAACACAGCACAGCACACAGCACACAACACAGCACAGACCACTGAACACAACACAGCACAGACCACAGCACAGCACAGCAAAGAACACAGCATAGCACAGAACAACACAGAACGGAACACAGAACAGCACAGAACGGAACACGGAACAGCTCGGAACACAGCACTTCACAGCACGGCGTTCTCAGCCTCTCCACGCAGCCCTCACGGGCCTGTCACACAGGCACAGAGACGAACAGAAGCCCCAGCGTGGCGACTGATCACACGCACGAGCTAACAGATAAAATATCCTGCAGCCATAATGACGGCGGCCCACAGCAGATGGTAGCCTGCATCAGGCTGAGTAACACGGCCGTGCAGTGGAATTCTGAACACTAGAGGGCGCCGCTTCACTGCAGTAACTGTAACGCCACTGAAAACATTCGAGCAGATCTTCAGCAGGATTTTGCTCTAATGGTAAACGATACGGCCTGTCAAAAGGAAGCCCGTTTCTCTGTGTGGGACGCGTGTGCAGCCGCACCGGGCGAGCGAGGCCTCACCTGTGCTCCCCTGTGGAATACTGCTGTTCAAACCGCCGGAGCCAATGGCAAGCTCGCAGGCCTTCTTGGGCTCCGCCCCTCGGTCCTCCGCTCCTTTCCTCTCCCTGTCCCTCTCCCGCTCCCTCTCTCGCTCCTTCTCCCGGGGTTTCTCCTTGTCTTTGTGCTTCTTGGACTTCTTCTTGGGCTTGCCGTGCAGCGACGCCGAGGAAGGGGAGGGGCCGGAGGCCGGGGCGTCGGCCGACGGCCTGCTCAGGCCGGGCCGGGGGGAGGAAGCGGAGGAGGAGGAGGAGAGGAGCGGGGCGGAGCCCAGGCTGGAGAGGGAGTTGGGGGCGGGGCCCGAGGCGGCGGAGGAGGGCTGGCTCAGCCGCTCCGCCACCGCCGCCTCCTGCGGGCCGTCGCAGTCCCGCCCGTTGTGGCTGGAGTCGTTGCTGACGTCCGACAGCGGGTCGAAGGGTCGCGAGATCTCCAGCACGGGCAGCTGGGAGCCGGACGTCACGCCGTCCCCCCTGCCGCCGCCGCCGCCGCCGGGCCCGACGCCTGGACCCCGCCGCCGCCGCCGCCGCCGGCCGCCGGCCTCCCGTTGGACGAGCTCAGCTTGCCGTTGACGGGCCCGGAGGACGCCTTGCTGGCCAGGTGCGAAATCCGGGGCTTCTTATTGGCCAGCGGGTCGATGAACTCCTGCGCCGCCCGTTTCTGTTAAGAGCACACACACACCGGCGGTCAGCGAGCCCGGCACGGCGAGGCCACGCCCCACAACACGCTCAGCAAATATTAGCCTTCTGAAAGGTTTCAAGACAAATACGCCCCACGTTGCATTTTCCACACTCTTACCACAGAGGAACACCAGAGAGATTAAGGACCTGGGTCAAGGGCACGCATGCCCACAGCACATTCATATCAGGGGCACAACAGCGGCACACACACCGTGGAAAAGAACACAGCACAGTCCAACAGAACAGAACAGAACAGAATGTAATGTACCTCCATTGATTCCCCGGTGGGGGAATTCAAATCTGCCACCAGCAGAAAAAGTACAAATAAGATCAGCAGAATGAGTGCAGCGTGCGCGCGTGTGTGTGTGTGTGTGTGTGTGTGTGTGTGAGCGTGCAGGAGTGCGTGTTGTGTGGGAGGGGGCAGGTGCTACCTCACCCATCAAAGGGAAATGACGTGTGCGGTTTAGCAGCAGCAGTGGGGGAAGGTCAAAGCCAGTAACACATCGTTCCATCGCTGACTCAGGATTGACCGCCATTTCCACGTAAAAGTCTCACTTCATCACCAGTGTATTTCTACGGTAGCTCAGGAGACCTTGAACCGTTTGTAGAGTAGGTGTTTTTGGAATGTTTACAGTGTTCTAGAACTCCGCTGCTTTCAGTCACCAGTAGTGATTGTGACATCAGCATTAGAATGTTCAGTTAAGAACATTCCAATCACATCTTTGTGATCTCACACCATAAAGGGTGAAAAAAGGCACAAAGCCCAGAGCCTGTATTCATAAAGCATCTCGCAGTAGGAGTGCCGATCCAGGATCAGTATGGAATTGTAGCTCAGAATGGATAATGCTAGCACACAGAGACAGGGGGGGAAACCTGTTCCTGGATCAGCGCTCTCACATACAGCAGGGATGCTTTATGAATACAGGCCCGGGTCTGTCTGACTCGCCCCGCCGCGCCGTCGGCAGGGCCAGCAGGACGTGACCTTGTTTGGTTTGGCAGAGGAGGCTGGATTTCCCTGCGGTCCCATTAGCCCTGATCCAGCGCTGATGCGCTGCGGTTGTGTGCTCGGAATACATAAGCTGCTCATTTAAATAGGAGCCGGAGACGTGCGGGGGGGGGGGGGGGGGGGGGGGGGGTTACCGTGCTCACCTGCGACGGGGAGGCGCCGGACAGCTCCTTCGGGGGGCTGACGGGGTTCTCCGTGGGGGCAGGGGGGGCGTTCTGGGACTGGCACAGTTTCCTGTAGAAGCACAGAGAGCACAGACTCAGCACAGCCACACACTAAACCAAGCTGGTGTCTGAGGGCTGAACACAGCCACACACTAAACCAAGCTGGTGTCTGAGGGCTGAACACAGTGCCCAACACAGGCCCACACTAAACCAAGCTGGTGTCTGGATCAGTCAAGATGCTCAACCTCAAGTCCCAGAGGACAGAGCACTTTCACAGTCTTTCGCTTTGGTTATCTTTCAATCAGACTCTGGAAACAAGGTACGCAGATTCTCCAGCCAATCAGTGACTTTGATTAAGCACTTAAGTGTCGGAACACATGAAACACCCAGCAGATGCTGTGGCCCTCCAAGATTCAAGCTTCAGATCCCCTGATCAAAGTGATCAGTTTCTTCTTCTTCTTTTTGTTGAAAAATGTTCACTTCAAGTTGAAACAAAGTGGCTTTCATGACAAGACTACTGCACTGCTGTTTTAACCATTGGCTTGAATAACAGCATAATATAGCTCTACTACCAAAAAAGAAAAAAAAGCTAGGGGTTAATGGTTTTAGTGACAGCACTATGCAGTGTGTAAAGCCATTTCTATTAAACATCAGTTCTTTCAGTAGGTATTTACAGTCAGGTATGTCACGGTGTAGAGCACTAGAACACAATCCTGTGCCAAAAGCAAACATCAAAATATCAGCCTTTACATTTTCCCCTCTAAAGCTCTTAGTCAAGGCAATTCTTCCATCCAGGAGTCTTCCAATTATTTCTAGGCTCGCTTTACTTTTCAAGCTGTAATTCTGAAAAAGGCTGGGTGGGTCAATTTTAAGACAAAGAGACCGTTATTCACAGGTGAACAGAAGCGGAGTACTCTGTATTTGGCAGAGGGACACTTCACCACACAACCGGTTTGGTGAACAACTTCACTTCGTTTGTAACTTACGAAACCCTCGTTGGCTTCATGGCAGCCATTGCAATAGAAACATACTGCAGTTCCTCTAGGGAGCAGAATCAGGGATTTTACTGTAATCCCAGTACTAGAAAGCACCATATGCTCTGCCTGTGGTGTAGGCCCAATTTATTATGAATTCTAAGGAGGCACAATTCTGGGATGACAGATATTGCAGGTAAAAAAACACATTTAAATGTCTGTAACTTTACATTTATGTCAAAGTTAATACTCAAAAACTCAAACCATTAATCATGTTTAAGCCTTTCAGGTTGTTTTAACACAGCTGGTAAGAATTTGCCAGACAAACTGAACACAAGCTGTAGAGGATGCGGAGGGCGATTCTGGCCAGAAGAGGGCAGTGTCGCGCAATGTTTAGCAGACAGGGACCCACCCCGGAGGGGGAGGGAGCAGTGAGCCAGCAGCGGGGCTGCCGTCTCAGTCTGGACCTCGGACCAGCACCGCCCGCACACACACGCGGATCAGCACGTACTGGAGGAGTGTTGCATCACCGCCCCGGCAGTAACGCAGCTGCTGCGGCTGCCTGTGCTGCTGCGGGGCGCTGCGGTGACCGCCGGAGCACGGCTCCAGGGAACGCGCCCGCCGCTCACTGATAAAGCAGCACAGCTAGAGCTCAAAGTGCAGCAGATACACACACATATACAGACACACACGCACGCACACACACACACACACACACACACACACACACACACACACACACACACACACACACACACACACACACATACACATAGACACGCAGACATGCACGCACATATACACATACAGACACGCACACGCACGCACGCACGCACACACACACGCACGCATACACACGCACGCACGCACACACACACACACACAGACATACACACATACAGACATGCACACACACACACATACACGCACACACGTACGCGCACACACACACACACAAACAAACAAACAAAAAAACACACACACACACATGGGTGCACACACACACACACACACACAGGGGTGCACACACACGTGCTTCTTCTCAATGCAAGTGAATATCCAGAAAAACGAGTGAAACATTGGGATCTCTCTGTTTGTCTGGCAGAGCACACTAGCAGCCAGGCCTCTCTAAATTTAGCCATAGGGAGAGAGAGTTCTCCACCGGGACGGCCCGCCAGGACCCGCTAACACGGCGCTGAGGGGGCCGTCCCAAAGCGGTCCGCCCCACAGACGATCTCATTAAAGGGAAACAGCCATTTTAAAAAATGTCCCCATTGCACACGCAAAACCGGTCCACACAAACCCCACTGGGACAAGCGGTCAAACATGGGGGGATGGGGCGCGTTCTCCGAACAAATACTCCGTCCGGCGTTCGCGTACGGGGGCGCGCGGTGAATTGGGGGGAGACCGCGGCGCACTTACCGGACCAGGATCCTCTTCAGGAGCTGCTGGTCCCCTTCAGAGTAGCCCGGCCAGTCCTTCTGCACGTCCTTGTACATGCAGTCCTTCAGCGTGAAGGTGTTGTCCCTTCCGTTCAGGTTAGCCACCTGCAGACACAAACATCACTGAGCCGCCGCCGCGTTTTAAAAGCTCTCACCGCAACGTGGACACGTAACGGCATCGTTTCAGTCTGAACGTAATTTTTCATAATCCGTAAACCTGGATTATGATGCCGATTGTGAAAACCGTAGCTTTTTAGCCGTTCGATTTTCGATACACTCAGATTTGTTCACTCGGTAACACGGGAAGGGCGAAAGCCACAGAGAGAGAAAGAGAGAGAGAGAGAGATGCACTCCATGCACTCGTTCAGATTCGGGCAGAATTTTATTTCTTATAGAGAACTGTCGATTTCGATTAATTTCTGCGAAACTCACAACAGACTGAGGAGAAACAGAACTCGCCGAAATGAAACAAACAACAACAACAACAAACAAAAAAAGCAGCAATCCAGTCATGACTTGTTTCATGAACAGGCAATTAAGACGCTTCCCAAAATGACATTACCAATAAAGGTGTTGCACTTGCAAGGGCTTCAATGTCTACAGTCAGAATTGAGATGCATACTGTCCTACGAGTACCAAGTACTGAAATGCACAGAAAAACTATTTTTGAAAGGAAAGCCTACGCATGAGACCCGCACTGAACAAACACCCCCCTGCCTACAGGAGTCAGCGGTTGAAGCCCCACCAAGGCGGCACAGGGTCATGAGGTCTAAAGCAAAAAATAAAAAATAAAAAAGGAGAGAGGACATAAAATATGAGAAGACATCTTAACCAGAGAAAGGACAGGAGCTAGCAATGTGTTCACAGCAACACTGTGGTCAGGAGTCATCATCTTTAGGCAGGTTTTGGTTCCAGGTTCGAGCGTTTTTTTTTCCCCCACCTATTTGGTGAAACGCACCGAACTGCAGAAGGTTTCCATGAAGCTGAGCTCACCCAGCATCTCTCCCCCTAGAAACAACTCTTGGGGCCCGCTGAACACATCTCATCTGGAGCAGATGAACGGGCCTCGTTGGAGGATCAGGAAAGCGTCACACGCGCACACGGAAATGTCAGGCCGTCTTATATTTTATCCTCAGGTTCCCTTGGGGTCGCGAGAGAGAGAGAGAGAGCGAGGGGGGAGAGAGAAAGAGAGACACAGAGAGAGACAGAGAGAGCGAGGGGGGGAGAGAGAGAGAGAGACAGAGAGAGAGAGAGAGAGAGAGAGAGAGAGAGAGAGCGAGGGGGGAGAGAGAGAGAGAGACACAGAGAGAGACAGAGAGAGAGAGAGAGAGCGAGGGGGGGAGAGAGAGAGAGAGAGACACAGAGAGAGACAGAGAGAGAGAGAGAGGAGAGGAAGAACGTCCCTTGGCGAATGTTTCTCTACGTTTGTTTCGGCGGCGGTGGGCACGGGCGCGATGACACGGGCGCGATGACTCACAGGCGGATTACGCATCGGTCCCGCAGGACCGGCTGGAGGATCTCGCCTCCGTCAGGCGGGACGAGGCGGGCGCGCGATGACAGATGGCCGTGAGCGGGAGGACGGGGGTTCGAGGAGGAACCGCAGAGGCACCTCGAGCGCCGAGAGCCGAACCGAACCGAACCGAACCGCCGAGGAACG
This sequence comes from Anguilla japonica, assembly GCA_025169545.1. Lineage (NCBI taxonomy): Eukaryota > Metazoa > Chordata > Actinopteri > Anguilliformes > Anguillidae > Anguilla > Anguilla japonica. The sequence goes on from CM045886.1 coordinate 7,262,648, forward strand.
CGGCCATTAATCCGCAGAGCGTCCCCGTTCGCGCGCTACGTCCGTGACGCGGGGCGGGGGGGTACGCTGCCGAATTAAACACATCCACCTCCATCACGGGGGGGGGGGGGGGGGGGTCCACATGCGACCACGCGGCTATTCTGTCCACGATTTGTGCGTTCCGCTGACGAAGACAGGAAGTCACTGAAGTTATTAGGCGCATCAAAACAGTTTGGTCGTTTATAAAGGGGACAAGTGGATCTTTTGTACATTACAGGCCATTTATGCAGAGCTACTTGCACAGCTCATTACATAGCTTTTACATCACATCCTTTTATACAGCAGGATGTACGTACACTGAACAACACAGGTTACAGTATATGAAGGGTACAACAGCAGTGTCCTACTGGGGAATGTGATCTTTAGGTTACTAGATCAGTTCCCTTAAGCATTATACTACACTGCCATGCCCAAAAGCGTTCGCTTGTAATGCTACCAGTGACACTGGGCGGTACCAGGCTGAGTCCATTAAAAAACTATCTTCTGGAATCAGGAAGCGATGGTGGTGGAAGGAATGACTTCATTTCGGGAGAGCATTCTCTGTGTACCTGTGATTCAGCCAGTGAGGGAAAGGGGGCAGGAATTACAAAGGCCAAGGTGTCTGTTTTTAGCCAGAGGATGAGGTTCAGATACAAATAAAAAAACTGACCTTTAGCAGGAGAAATACAGATTTATTTTGGTTGAGTCTTCAAGCCTTACAGTGAAGCTAAAGTGTTGATAATTTCTGATACCGTTGTTTGAGATTTCCTAGTATGTTTTTTGTTTCCCCGACATCCTCTCCATCCAGACAAAACACGCAGACGAAAGACATGGGGCAAAAAATTCAGCGCTGTGAAGCGAGCGCGAAACAAAATCGTTATTTGCGAACGGCCTGAACAGGGCGGAAGCGTCTGAAATACAGACGGAGCTCCAGCGGCGCAGCGGCGTACAGCTGAGTCATATCTGGATCGAATGACACGGGAGGAGAACGGAGACAGCAGATCTTTACGCCAGATCTGCTGCGTCTGCTCTGGGGAAATCGCACCGGGCCGCGACGGTGGCGGTGATGATGATGATGATGATGATGAGGCACGCGGCAGGCCGAGCGCTTCGCAGCGGCACGTCCCGGCGCGGAGGGGCCCTGCCGGAGGGGGGGGGGTGCCGCTAATGCGATGCGCTAATCCCCCCAACATCGCAAACACGCCGCGCTGGGCCTTGTATTTGCAATCCTGCAAAGAATGGAAATTGAGCTGTGTAGGCCGCAGTCCCTCGAGCTGAATTACTTCCGAAACGTTGTTATTACTTAGCATTTTGAAAGTGGGCTCGTTATTGCACCGCTTGAACTTCCGAAACGCTTGAAAGGGTGATCAACAACGCGGTGATTTCGCATATTCGGACCCGCACAAACAAAATGACTGAGTGCCTGCTCGTGGAGTTCATTAAAACAATTCAGTATACCACCAGGTTACACCTTTTTTTTGATTCGCATTTAAATATTTATGCTATTTTCCAAATGTTTGGGAGTAGTGAAATTATATAAATGAAGCCCAAACAAAAATCATGAATGACTGACCAGCATGTACAACTGACTACACTACAGGGACTGACCAGCTGCAGGAGCACCCGTTATGGTGACTGACTCTGCCACAGTGACAGACCGCCTGTAGTGACTGACCCATCTGTTGCAATGACTGACCAACTCTGCCGCAGTTACTGACATGTTGCAGTGACTGACCAACTCAGCCGCAGTGACTGACTGACTCTGCCGCAGTGACTGACTGACTGACTGACTCTCCTGCAGTGACTGACTGACCTGCCGCAGTGACTGACTGACTGACTGACTCTACTGTAGTGACTGACTGACCTGTTGCAGTGACTGACTCTGCTGCAGCGACTGACTGACTCTACTGCAGTGACTGACTGACCTATCTCAGTGACTGACTGACTCTCCTGCAGCAACTGACTGACCTGTTGCAGTAACTGACTGACTGACTGACTGGCTCTCCTGCAGCGACTGACTGACCTGTTGCAGTAACTGACTGACGGACTGACTCTGCCGCAGTGACTGACTGACCAGTTGCAGTGACTGACTGACTGACTGACTCTGTTGCAGTAACTGACTGACTGACCTGTTGCAGTGACTGACTGACTGACTGACTGACGGACTGACCTATCTCTGACGGACTGACCTGTTGCAGGAGGCTGTCCAGCGTGTCCTTGTCGTGGGGCGAGAGGCCGTCCTTCTGCAGCCGGAGGATGAGCTCGGGCTTCCTGTAGGGCTTCAGCGCCAGCAGGTGAGTCAGCCGGTCCCGCAGGGGGCGCTGCTGCACCCCGCTGCCCCCCTTCTTCATCGTGCTGGAGATGATGACGGGGCGGGACGTCCGCCGCGACGGGGCGATGTCCGACAGGCCGGGCGCCGGTTTCCGGATCTGCACCTTCTTACCTGCGGGACACACACCGACCGGGTGAAGGCTGCAGCCGACAGCACAGACCAGACATCACCACAGACGCCGCGGGCAGCACCTCAAACCGGCCACGACTGCCCAGACGCCCAGGAGAGGAGAGACAGGGCGTAAAAAAGACGGGACCCTTTCTTTATTTATTTATTTTATTTTTTTTGGCAGGAGAAGCCAGGAGACGCCCCTCAAACAGCCCCGTCCTGTCAGGCACGTCTCCAAAAAAACCCTCCACGTAACGATTAAAGCAGACTGCAGACGGAAGGGCCTTTCGGGGAAACGGTCACGGGCCCCACGGACGCCCCACGCGCTGTCTGCGCCAAGGCGCCGTTTCCCAGACGCTAAGGGTCAATGAGCGGAGCGGAGCTAGCGGGGACGGCGGCGGCGGCGGTGAGACCGAACGTTTTTAACATCGATTAACATCGCATCGGCAGCCGCGCCGGGCCTCGACAGAGCAGGCCGGAGCCAGTTCCAGCACGTTCTCTCCCGGCCGTCTGCTACACACGCAGCCGAGGTGCAGCGATGTGGGGTACGGGGGGTGGGGTACGGGGGGTGGGGTACAGGAGGTGGGGGATGGGGGTGGGGTACGGGAGGTGGGGACAGGGGGTGGGGTACAGGAGGTGGGGGACGGGATGTGGGGGACGGGGGGTGGGGTACAGGAGGTGGGGGACGGGAGGTGGGGTACAGGAGGTGGGGGCGGGAGGTGGGGTACGGGAGGTGGGGTACAGGAGGTGGGGACGGGAGGTGGGGTACGGGAGGTGGGGTACAGGGTGGGGGGGTGGGGTACAGGAGGTGGGGACGGGGGGTGGGGTACGGGAGGTGGGGACGGGGGGTGGGGTACAGGAGGTGGGGATGGGGGGTGGGGTACAGGAGGTGGGGGACGGGGGGTGGGGTACAGGAGGTGGGGGATGGGGGGTGGGGTACAGGAGGTGGGGGATGGGGGGTGGGGGACAGGAGGTGGGGACGGGGGTGGGGTACAGGGGGCGGGGAACGGGAGGCCGAAACGCAGTCCGCGGCACCATCAGACCCGATCCCACGGCGACACGCCGGCGTGGGGGGGTAAAGGAGCCCAAAAAACCTTGCAGGTGAAGGTAAACAGGCCAGGGCGGAAGCGGGGGCGTTTCCGTGGTGACGGGCCACGGGGTTCAGCCTGACACAGATGCGCTTGCTGAGTCAGTCGCGGCGACCGCAGACTTCCCCTTTGCGCCCCGGTCACATGACCCCGCCAGGCAGGGAGCCTGCGGTGATCTTCCTCTGCTGACAGAGCCGCGAGCTCACTGCAGGTCACACCGCGGTGCGGAACGGGGGCCTGCAAAACCCGGAACCCTCCCAAATCTGGAGCACGGACTGAAGTAAAACAAAAAAAAGAAGAGCTGTTCCGGGTTTTAACTCAGCACAGTTATCCAGCTAACTATGTATTCCAGGGACCTGTATTAAAAAGCAGGATTACCCAGTTAGCTGGATAACTGCACTGAGGTAAATCTGGAGCACGGACTGAAGTAAAAAGAGATCCGTTCCGGGTTTTTACTGGGCGCAGGTATCTAGGTAACTCGCTGCTCGGTGATGCAGACCCCTGCCCTTTTCGGAGAAAAGCCGAGACAAAGCCCCGCTGAGCTCTTCCCCGAACACGCGCGCCCTCTCAGACGCCGCCACCGAGGGGTGCGTCTGAAACCCTATAAATAAACCGCGCTGAGGAGGGATGCTGGCTTCGCGACACGAACGGGGGCCGCGGTCGAGCCCCCCCCGCCGAACCCGCTGCTGCTGCTCCTCCTCCTCCTCCTCCTCCTCCTCCTCCTCCTCCTCCTCCGGGCCTCCCAGCTCCTAAAGTCGGGATTAGGGCTCCAAAGCGCCTCCGTTTGCACTCCCGAAACTCCAGTACGGGAGAAGGCCGAAGAACCCGGCTGGGAACCATCCCCATTCTCCCGGAGATGCAGACTGACTAATGGTGACGCACGGGAGTAATGGATGCTGGGAAATGGAGGATATGAGGGGCCTACCGGAGCGAGTGTAAATGGTTCTCTGCATTTTTATTTGGCGACACTTTATACAAAACTGACATACTCTTTTTCTCCCCCCCCCCCCCCCAAGCTGCTGTTTGCGGTTTAAAGCAGAAATTTGAATGGGTCTAATTAAACAAACATAAAATCAAATACATTTTTCACACTCAGGCTAAAAATCACACATCAAGTAGCACATATGAAAAGACTCTGAATGAAATGCTACAGTTCAAGTAGCAGTAAATTACAGTTTCCGGCTGAAGGACGAATACAGGAGGCCAATCTTGAACGACTAAACAAGCTCCTGGGTGCAAACAGCTTCTCAATCAGCACACCGCACCAGACGGGTCTAACTGGGTGAAAGGGGTTCTGGGAAATCGGAGTCCTGCTGGGAACAGCCAGTCAGAGACACACCAGGCCTCCACACTCTCACAGACAGAGGCCTCTGTGACATCACAGCAGGCCCGAGCCGGCGGAACCTCCGGGCTGGAATGTGGCGGGTGGTCCGCGGGAGGCGCAGTCAGACGCCAGGCCGCCGCCGCTGGCTTCGATGGCGGACGCGGCGGGGGCCAGCGCATGCATTATGGATGCGGGGCAGAGCCACAGCTCCCTCTGAAGCAGACCCGGGTCAAACACTGAACTGCCTTTTAAAAACTGCTGCTTAGACACTGCTAAAAAACAACTACAATATCACACTGAAAATGCGCCCAGCAGACCGAGTAGAATTTTCAATGAATCACATTACTAACCTAAACATACAGCATCACACCAGTCCAATCAAAAACCCACTTTTAAATTCATTTTTTCTTCTAATCTTGACAGTAGTAACAGGTAATAGGCATTTTACCAGTGTCTGAAGGACTAAAGATGATGTATTTGGCCGAGGGCTGAATTAAAGATTACTCTTTATAAGACATAGTTTTAATCCGTACTCCTTTTTCAGTTGTACTTCTGAATAGGTGCTATGGAATATCTTTATTATTATCATTATTATTATTATTATTATTATAGTAATAATCGGCGTGTCAGCAGGCACTCTGGGGGGGCCCTTACCCACGTAGCGGCCGCCGGGCTTGATGACGATGGCGCCGCGGCTGCGGGTCTCCTCCTCCGCCTGGGCCATGCTTTGCCTGGCCTTCTGGTACGAGTCGTCGGTGGCGCACACGGTAATCTTGTCCTGGATCCCACCCAGGCAGTCCAGCTGAATGCTGCCCTCGCTGAGAAACGAGAGGCGGGGGGGGGGGGGGGGGGGGGGGGGGGGAGGGAGGGGGGGACACTGGTTAAATGCGGCAGGCACGCATCGACATTTCGGCACGTGGACTAGGGCCCTGCGTCACTGGGCATCGCAGAGTAATAGCGCTGATCCAGGATCAGTTTCACCTTTAACCCTTTAAGCTGTGACATCACAAACACGCGATTACAGTGTTCTTAACTGAACATTCTAACGCTGATGTCACAATCGCTGCTACTGGCACTGCAGGAAAGCAGTGGAGTTCCACAACACCGACTTAGGATTTAGAAAAACGTTCAGAAAAAACCTACTCTTCAAAAGGTTAAGCTCACCATGAAAAAGGTCGGGATGTAAACAGGGGACTCTGTGCTTGGAGATGCTTATACATACGAGCCCAGCTGCATCGTACCAGAAAGACCTCAGAGCAACAAACACCCACATTCTGCATAGTCACACCTCAAACCAGGGGTGTCAACCTAAATTCCCACGGGGGGCAGTGTCTGAGTTTTTGTAGTTTCGTTTTCAATCAGCTGCCAATTAAGGCCTTGAGAATCTTTCAACCAAACAAGGACTCAAATGGTGCTGAAAACACCTTGAAAACCCAGCAGACACGGTGGCCATCCAGGAGTGGAGTTACACACCAGGGCCCTACACCGTTACTTACACCCCAATACCTGAAGAACGCATGGTGGCCACGTATCAAATTGATTTGCTAATATGAAAAAAAATACGCCTACAATCCAAGCTAAACGACTTCTAAGCGGAGACTTGTCCCCTGCAGTCGAATGAAGAAGCGCTGTAATCCCTACTTGCCCGTAACACTACCGAAAAGTCTAACAAGAAAACATTCCCACGCAACAAAAATATGCCTTGTGACCCTTCCGGTAAGGGCATATTTCCTGAAATATGACTCGGGGGGGGAAAAACAATCGTGCACAAAATGTCCGCCCCGACGCGACTGGAGATCGTCAGAATTCACCGCGGTCCGCGTTTTACAATCAGTGTTATACACGAAACCGTAGCCTCTGACTCATTTCCGAGTGTTTGACGTTCGGGACAGGGCTTGGCAGGACAGGCCGTCTGTTTTTCCGAGCCGGAGGGTTGACTTGGGGGTGAGAGCTCTTACAAGTGCTGGTTCGGGGCAGAAAAAAAAACAGGACTTCCACTGCTAGGGAACCGGGCCAAAGAAGCAGCCATAAATCTGCCACTCTTCCTGTCTGAGCTCCAGCATCGTTGGCTCGTCGACGCCGGTGCGCCCTGCCCACCACAAGCGCCAACCAATCAGGACACACCAAGAACTTGTTATTGGAGTTGTTTCACAAAGACAATCTACCAGCACAGAACATACGGAAGTAAATATAACTTTTTAATCGGAGGTAAGCAGACGAGAAAGTGCACTTGTAAGTGGTCAGATTCGCAAACTTTTCAGTGAATTTTGAGCAATCATATCCTTGCAGGCTACAGAGCACACTCTGTACTTCAGCCGTACAATCAGCCTAATTCGTGATTAAATATAGTCTATATAACAATAATTATTATTATTCCTTATTTTATAATTAAGGTCATTTTAGTAGGCGTGTGGCAATTTTTTAACAGTAGGTTGTCAGCCACCAGTTTGAAGAAACACAGTCTCTCTCACTGTCACTCATTTGGTCATGCCTGGTAACAGGTGAAACCACTCCTTTCACCGACCCGATCAGCTAGAACCGAGCTTCAGGGCTGAAGTGACACAATCCCATAATGCACGATTCTCAGCAAAACGCATAAAACTACAGCTCCAGGGACAAACAGAGATCGTGTTTCAACAGTCAAAACACACAACCCTCTGAAGAGCAGGTTCTTTTTTTGGAATGTTTTTTTTCCCAAAATTCTAAGTCAGAGTTCTAGAACTACAATGCTTATGATCACAAGCAGTGATTGCCACATCAGCATTAGAACGTTCAGCTGAAAACATTCTATGTACGTGTTTGTGATCTCACACCTTAAAGGGATATTTCACTTTGGTGAAAACACAAGTCATTTTGTGGAGCTTACCCCATTGTGTTTGCATAGGGTGAATACTAGCAACAATCAGTCGTCCCTGCCGGACCGTTAACGACATTGCCGTTCGCCCCAGTCGTCCGGTTCCCAACTCACTCCCATTTCTATTTGTGACCTCGCCAAAATGAACAGCTTTAAAACACAAACTTAACGACGAAGGAAGACGGATCGATAAACGAACCTTCGGCGTCCGACAGGTGAGCAAGTCCCGACGAATGAGGAAGAGGCGGAGCCCTGTGTGTGCCTGTGGAAAGGGGGTGGAGCCTCGGCCTGCGCACTCTCACCTGGTGACGTACTGCTGGATGCAGTCGAAGCTGCCCTGGGGGTTATCCCTCCCCACGTTGGACAGGTAGAAGGTGAACGTTCGCACGTCATCGGCGTTCTCCGATCGCGGTATCGAGATTTTCTGTTGAGGGAGAAGGGGGGGGCGTCATTTTTTTTAAAAAAATCTACCCATTAACCCAAGACGGCAGCAGTACATACACGGGTTCAGTTAAAACACTGTAGCAGCGCAAGAATAACATGACACAACAATACGTGATGATACAATAAACAGGGAACTGGAAACACTTGTACGAGGAGCGTTAAAGATCATGTTTCTCAGACTGGTTTCCAAGTCAAGTTTTTTTTTTTTTTTTTTTTTTTTTTGAAGCTGAACCAAAAAAAAAAAAGTTTCCATGGTGGACCCTGCATTACAACAAAAACTAATTTTAGAGATTTTTTTTTATTTTGCATGTTGTTAAGGACAGATTTACAGCCCTAAGCTGAACATGGATGTTTATGGTTCCCGTGTTGCTGCTCAGGATGTGTACGGAAGATGCACAGACTACCAAGGACAACAGAGGCGCGTTCAAGTTCAGCGAACAAGGCGAACGTTGCAAACTATTTCAAACTTTTTTCCGTTAGCTTTGCGTTCGCCGCGAACATGTGCAAACATAAGCGAACGGTCTGAAAAGGCAGTTTGCGGCGAACAAAAATGGACGCCGGACTGAGGGAAACGTCCCCAGATGGGTATTTCAATTGAAGATGCCATTAAGTGTGATCAGTTTTTGCAATAATGTTATTGCTAACGCTAGCCAATGTTTTTACTGTTCGCTAGCTAGCTATTGTTTTTTTTATTATCGGTGATCACAGAAGCAGCTGTGAGCACAAACACTCTCGTCGCCATGTCCGTTCATGTTTAACGCAAGCAATTTGGGATGTTCGTAAAAGGCGTTCAAATTGAACTGTTCAAAGAAAACATGTTCGCCATGAACATTTGCCTCTGTTCGCCGAACTTGAACGCACCTCGGACCTTAACACCGAACACACAGCTGTCAAACGTCATACTTCACACAGTGGAGGGCCTTTTGTGCCGTACGGCAGCGTTTCCAAAACTTTTTTCCTTCCACGGCACACCAACAAATTTACAGAATCTCACGGCACACCACAATCAGTAGCAAGCGCGAACTGTGTCTTATGCGACGTGTCAACAGCAGGCCTAAATGTTCTATCAGGCTTTTAATTAAGCGATACGAATTTTAACATTTATTTTGGCTTTTTTTTGAATGGGATTTGTTCATTTAAGTTTTTTAAAAATTCAGTTGCAGTTAATAATTTTCTCAAAAGGATTGACTGAAGGCACACTGAAGTGCACACCGTTGGGAAAAGCTGTCAAACTACACACACCAGGAAAAAAAAAAAAACATCAATCTTAACAAGTACTGCAGTCCAACATTTAAACTGCAAATCGTATTTCCTTTACTTTTTGCCAATGCAGTGAGACAGGCGTTACTCATTTCACGACTTTGCAAACGGGCAAGGAAATTTCACTTATCAAGCAAGAGGCAACTTAAAACAAACTAATACCATCCACCCCAAGTGCCACTGCAGGGCCTTATCCGCTGTACGGACCAGCGACGGCCCTCAGGGACCGTCCAGGTTAACACTGCTGCTCCTGCCAGCCTCACACCGCATCGCGTACCCCCCTCGGCCAGGCTGCGGCCTTCCGGCCCCCAGCCCGTCTAGACCGGCCCAGTTTAGCCGCGCCCGCAGCCCCGCAGGGAGAGCTGCCCCCCCCCCCCCCCCCCCGCACGGGCGCAGGAGTAACCCCGGCTGCCCCCCGCGTACGTGCCGTGCTCCGGAGCGCAGCGGGGGCCCCCGAAACCCCACTCCGCACCGCTCCACTCCGACGGTCGCAGGTGTCAGGGTCAGAGGGGGAGGGGGAGGGGGAGGGGGGGGGGAAGGGGGCGGGGCCTTAAAGCAGGAACGCCAAATAGGCTCTTCCGACACAGAAACCCCTGGGATAATCCCGGCCGCCAGGGCACTCAGCCGCTGAAAGTGCGCCGTGTGCAATAACGCGCGAGCCGTTAGCACACACACGAGCGTAAAGCGCTGAACACACTCCTCCTAAAGTCCCTGTCTTCAGGGGGGGGGGGGGGCGGACCTTAAGGGCGTTTCACATGGTGAGAAAACGTGAGTTTCATTCCGAAGGCCAGTGAAACTGCATTAAGAGTTATGAGCCTGGCTGTACAGAGAAAGCTGTTGTGGGCTCTGTTGGGCTGTGCAGGGAAGCTGTTGTGGGCTGTTAGGCTGTACAGGGAGGCTGTTGGGGGCTGTTAGGCTGTACAGGGAAGCTGTTGTGGGCTGTTGGGCTGTGCAGAGAAGCAGGCTGTACCTAGATGCAGCTGTGGAAGCTGTACAGGGAAGCTGTTGTGGCCTGTTAGGCTGTACAGGGAAGCTGTTGGGCTGTTAGGCTGTACAGGGAAGCTGTTGTGTTAGGCTGGGCTGTTAGGCTGTACAGGGAAGCTGTTGTGGCTGTTAGGCTGTACAGGGAAGCTGTTGTGAGCTGTTAGGCTGTACAGGGAAGCTGTTGTGAGCTGTTAGGCTGTACAGGGAAGCTGTTGTGAGCTGTTAGGCTGTACAGGGAAGCTGTTGTGGGCTGTTAGGCTGTACAGGGAAGCTGTTGTGGGCTGTTGGGCTGTGCAGGGAAGCTGTTGTGGGCTGTTAGGCTGTACATAGATGCAGCTGTGGAATGTTGGGCTGTACAGGGAAGCTGTTGTGGGCTGTTAGGCTGTACAGGGAAGCTGTTGTGGGCTGTTGGGCTGTACAGGGAAGCTGTTGTGGGCTGTTGGGCTGTACAGGGAAGCTGTTGTGGGCTGTTGGGCTGTACAGGGAAGCTGTTGTGGGCTGTTGGGCTGTACAGGGAAGCTGTTGTGGGCTGTTGGGCTGTACAGGGAAGCTGTTGTGGGCTGTTAGGCTGTACAGGGAGGCTGTTGTGGGCTGTTGGGCTGTACAGGGAAGCTGCTTTAGGCTGTTGGGCAGTGAGGAGCTAATCTGCCAACACCTGTGATCATGTTCTCTTCTGAGCGACAGGCAGGCAGGACAGACAGAGACAGACACACACACACACACACACACAAACACAGACAAACATACAGTTGACCTGAAATACCATACACACACACGCACGCGCGCGCACAGAGGCACACAGAGACGCACACACACCAACACACAGTTGACCTTAAATAGCATACAGACACAGACACAGACACAGACACACACACACACACACACACACACACACACACACACACACACACACAGAGCTGGTGTCAGAGACCTGAAATACCGCTCCTGTGGAGTCACCCGGCCCCGCCCCCCCCGCCGTCTCTCTGCAGGTGCTGCAGACCGAAACCCTGACGAGAGGCTCGGGGAAAATAACCCCAAATTACACTAATCACAGCGCCGCAGCTGCTGGACCTTCCCCTTTACAAGGGCCACCTCTCTCCCCACAGCCTCCCTCCCAGCGAGACGCGGCTGCCCAGAGCCGGCGGGCTGGCGACCAGCAGATGTTTCTCTTTCTCGTAAAAGCCCTCCTCTCTCCTTAAAAAGCGGGAACTAGAACACTCCACTAGTCGAAAGCGACTTTCGTCAAAGTCTTTCCTTCCACGGTTTCGGGTGGCGTGCCTTCCTGTATTCGATTACTGGCCCCCCCACAAGACAACTTCCCTTGTAAGCGCACAAAACTCGGGCCCAAGTGGCAGTAAGATGAGGTCTCTGCAAAAGGCACAGGCGTGTTCTGATTGGCCAACGGTCAGCAGGAGGAACGCTGAGGAGGCAGCAGCAGTCTGTTTGCAGGGCACCGTGACCCCCTGGATACACACCGTGGGGCAGTGTGACCCTCCCTCTCTGCCCCGCTCCACTCACGAAGGGTCCACACACACACACACACACACACACACACACACACACCGTGTGGCACCCTCCCTCTCTGCCCCGCTCCACTCACTGAGGGTCCACACACACACACACACACACACAATGTGGCAGTGTGACCCTCCCTCTCTGCCCTGCTCCACTCACTGAGGGTCCACACACACACACACACACACACACACACACAATGTGGCAGTGTGACCCTCCCTCTCTGCCCCGCTCCACTCACTGAGGGTCCACACACACACACACACACACACACACCGTGGGGCAGTGTGACCCTCCCTCTCTGCCCTGCTCCACTCACTGAGGGTCCACACACACACACCGTGTGGCAGTGTGACCCTCCCTCTCTGCCCTGCTCCACTCACTGAGGGTCCACACACACACACACACACACACACACACACACACACACAATGTGGCAGTGTGACCCTCCCTCTCTGCCCTGCTCCACTCACTGAGGGTCCACACACACACACCGTGTGGCAGTGTGACCCTCCCTCTCTGCCCTGCTCCACTCACTGAGGGTCCACACACACACACACACACACACACACACACCGTGTGGCCGTGTGACCCTCCCTCTCTGCCCGCTCCACTCACTGAGGGTCCACACACACACACACACACACACACACACACGTGTGGCAGTGTGACCCTCCCTCTCTGCCCTGCTCCACTCACTCAGGGTCCACACACACACGCACACACACACACACACACACACACACACACGCGGCAGTGTGACCCTCCCTCTCTGCCCCACTCTATTCATGCAGGGTCCCCATACACACGCGCATGCGCACACACACACACACACACACACACAGACACACACCGTGCACTGTGCGCTCCATTCCCTCAAGGCCCACACACACACACACAGCACACACACACACACACAGACACACAGACACAGACACACACCCTGCCGAACTGTGACCCTCCTCTCCACCCCGCTCCATTCCCTCATGGCCCACACACACACACACACACGCGCGCGCCCGCACACACACACACACACACACACAGACACAGACACAGACACAGACACACACCGTGCCGAACTGTGACCCTCCTCCTCCACCCCGCTCCATTCCCTCATGGTCCACACGCATGTGCGAAGCCTGCAGGTGGGCCAACTATAAATAAACACAGAGTTCCCGTTCTCCCTTCCAGGAGCTCTCTGTCACTTAGAAAAAGATACTTGAGTACTTGCACATTCCTGCTCGACCAAAACACAAACGAGAGATCTCGGATTGCGTCAGCTCGTTTTTTTAATAATTAAATTATTTCATGCTCTGGCTTTGACACCAAAAGCAGCAGCAGTGCCCTTGGGCCTTCCCTATGTACTGGGCTCAAATGGCAGCACTTCTGACGCATTCAGGCCAGGGAGCCGAGTGAACAGCGTCCAAGTGCTCAGCCACAGCCACGCTTCTGCACTCGCGCTCACGAAAAAACGGCTATCAGCTGTCGCATCACTTCCTGATCGAGTTCCACTGAACAGCCAGCATGCACACACGCACACGCCAGTGGGTACACACTCAAAAGCATGCGCACATACAGGCACACACACTCTCCCATACATGAGAATGCAGACACACAGACACACTCTCCCACCCTCAGGCACGCACAGCGTCGCACACACACACACACTCTCCCATACATGAGAATGCAGACACACACACACACACTCTCCCATACATGAGAATGCAGACACACAGACAGACACACATACACACACACACACACTCTCCCACCCTCAGGCACGCACAGCGTCGCGCACACACACACACACACTCTCCCACGCACAGCGTCGCACACACACACACACACACACTCTCCCAGCAAACTCACAGACCTTCTGACAGTTTTGGGGAAATTCTCAGAGTAGGAACAGCTCCGCAGGGAGGAAGTGGGGAGAATCTCAGAGCCCACAGCAGAGAGCAGAAGCAGCGGGTCAGTGGAGAGACTGAGCCAGGAGCAGCACAGGGCTGGAGCCGGGAGCAGCACAGGGCTGGAGCCGGGAGCAGCACAGGGCTGGAGCCAGGGGCAGCACAGGGCTGGAGCCAGGAGCAGCACAGGGCTGGAGCCAGGAGAACCCTGCTCACACAGCACAGACACCTGTCCCACAGCACAGACAACGGCACCTACAGCACAGACACCAGCTCACACAGCACAGACACCTGTGCCCACAGCACAGATAACTGCACCTACAGCACAGTCACCATGCACCGACGGCACAGACACCAGCTCACACAGCACAGACACCTGCACCTACAGCACAGTCACCATGCACCGACAGCACAGACACCAGCTCACACAGCACAGACACCTGCACCTACAGCACAGTCACCATGCACCAACAGCACAGACACCAGCTCACACAGCACAGACAACTGCACCTACAGCACAGTCACCATGCACAGACAGCACGGACACCAGCTCACACAGCACAGACAACTGCACCTACAGCACAGTCACCATGCACCAACAGCACAGACACCAGCTCACACAGCACAGACACCTGCACCTACAGCACAGTCACCATGCACCAACAGCACAGACACCAGCTCACACAGCACAGACACCCAGCTCTCACACTAGGATCTCTCTCAGTCTCTCTCTCGCACACATACACACACACACACACACACATCAGGCATATACACACACACATTATACACTAGGATCTCTCTCTCTCTGGGGTCAAAGGTCAGAGACCGGGGGAACAGTACGGGCCCTAATCAGCGTCCCGCCGCTCGTTAACCCGACCCCCCACAGGCGCGCTTTCGGCAGACGGCGACACGGCGGCGAAAACCCCACCGCGTCCACGTCCGACCGCCTGACGCAATCGCCCAACTTGTGCTGAGTCAGAAACAGTGACTAATCACGTCCCACACACTAAGCACCGGGCACTTAGGGAAGACTCCAGATACCAGACGTTGGCTAACGGAAAATTACAGACACAACACAACAACACAACGTCCTGTCTGCTCTCCTCCCCCCGAATCACAGTCCACTGGATCAGCTATGAACTAGAGGGACGCGCGTGTTAATTCAGTCTTACTACTGCGTGGCTACTATTATACAAGAACCCGAGCCCCACCTTAGAGGCCAGTTCTGGGAACTTCCTGTAAACATCTCACTTCTATGCAACATCTTTTGACTGAAGTCTAAACCAGGAAAAGGGAGACCGGTCCCTTACGCGCGAGATAATCCACGACAGAGATGGCAGAGCAGGGCGGGGATGACCGAGCAGTCCGGACAGCGGTCCAGCGATGACGCAGCGTTCTCTGGCGCGTAGCTCCGCCCACCCGCCCTCGTCTCCGGCCAATGAGGGAGGCCGCCGCCCGCCGCCAGCTGGCTGCTAGACTCCTCGGACCGCAGAAGCCTTTAGCTCAGCCCGGTTGTCTGGGAATAGTGCTGACTCACCCAAAACGCACAGACGCGGTCGAGCCCTCGACAGCGACGCCCGTCAGGGCTGTCATGAGGGGGGCTCGAACCAGCCAATCAGCGATTAGCGTCAAGCGCAGTCTGCGGCGGGGCAGTTTTCACACTACGTAGCCGACCGAGGACAGAAACCCACTCGAGGTCAGACCGCTGGGCCGGAGCAGACGCCGCGGCAGCCGCGCGGCTAGCGCTGTCTCGCGGCTGGGAGCCGCCGCGCACAGGAAGCACAGGAAGCACAGGAAGCACAGGAAGCACAGGCCCGAGGCCGTCCTCCAAACGAGAGTCGCGACCGAGGGGCACGGCTTCTGAGGGCCGAAAAACCTCGAACGCGGGCACGTCGTCCGTCTCACAATCCCATCGTTCGAAAAGCAACAGTGGCGCTTTTCAGGTATACAGCGACTTTCGCAATCAAAGAGAAGCAGGAGACATCCCAGCCACCAACCAGACGTAGAATCCTACACATAAGCATTTGTTCAAGAGCTGAATTCCAGCTCTCATGGGTGAGTTGACTTTAAAAATGCAGATGTGTGACGCCTCACTTTCGCTGTGCTAACAGCTGTCAGCTTCCATCGTACAGAGCAAAATTACGGCCTTCAGAAAAGTACACTGTGCAGAGTCTAATGGGCCGATGTGCAGCTTCGCGCTGCTGTATGGTCTGCCTGTGATGCGCACTGACCTGCTGCCTGATCAGAGAGCGGCATCCCGCTGGCCACATGGGCAACATCCCACCCACTCCATGCCCCCCCAAATCCCGACTGTGCACGCACACGCATGCACGCGTACACACAGTCATGCACATGCACACACGCACACACACATGCACACACACATGCACACAGTCATGCACACGCTCATGCACACAGTCATGCACACAGTCATGCACACACACATGCACACAGTCATGCACACGAGCACCAACACAACACAAAGTCCACATTGCTCAGAAAATTCTGAGCTTATTATTATGCGATGACCGATGCAACCATGCAGACAAGACATTACATTACAGGCATTTAGCAGATGCTCTTATCCAGAGCGACTTACACAATTTTTACATAGCGTTTTACATTGTATCCATTTATACAGCTGGAATATATACTGGAGCAATTTCGGTTAAGTACCTTGCTCAAGGGTACAACGGCAGTGTCCTACCCGGGAATCGAACCTGCGACCTTTCGGTTACAAGCCAGATGCAAGACAGATGCAAGAGACCAAACAAGACGTGAACACTGGCATTGAAGTCCCCAGGGCAAGCGGGAGGAACCCTAGGGGGCGATCGGGGCCGTCCCAGAGCGTACGTCCCGGCGCGGCGTGAGGGCCGTCCCGCCAGCACACGGGCGGAATGCGGGGCGCGGTTTTACGAGTGTGACCGCGTCCCGCCTCCGACAGGACCCGTCTAAACTGGGAGCGCAGAGGCTCATTTGGGGTGCGGAGCGGGACCCGGGCTCGTCTGATCCCCCCCCCGGCAGAGAGACCGCAGAGTGCCAGGGCCCGGGGGACGGCTGCAGCCCTCCAGCAGCGCACGGACCACCGGGGCCTCCGGGCCACCGAGCTACCGAGCCTCCTCTTCCTCAGAGAGGATGTTAACAGAGCTGGAGAGGAGTACGGTGTTCAGCCTGTCTACACCAGCACAGAGCCAAACACAACATCCACCCGCCCCGTCTGCACCAGCACAGAGCCAAACACAGCCTCCATCCTGAGCATCTACACCAGCACAGAGCCAAACACAGCCTCCACCCTGAGCATCTACACCAGCACAGAGCCAAACACAGCCTCCACCCTGAGCATCTACACCAGCACAGAGCCAAACACAGCCTCCACCCTGAGCATCTACACCAGCACAGAGCCAAACACTGCCTCCACCCTGAGCATCTACACCAGCACAGAGCCAAACACTGCCTCCACCCAGCCAGCACCCACACCTCTCCTGTTCCACAATTTCCTCCACCCAACGTTGAAAGCATGACAGCCTGTTTCTCTGTAAAACACCCACTTACTGACTGACTAATCAAACGGTAGCTGTGAGCAGCCAGCTGTTAGGTCTTGGGAGAGAACAGTCTACACTTCAGCCACAGGAACTTAGAACATTGAGCAAGTGCAACTCTGAAGACGTGCAAATGGCTTGCCTCCCCTCTGACCTGGGTGGAAATGCCAACTCAGGCAGTTTCAATTTCCTCAACAAAAAAAAAAAAAGGCACATGACAAAACCTTCACCTTCTAAAGAAAAACAAAATAAAAACATGTCCGGAAACCAAAAACACAAGGCCAGACTGCAGCTCCTTGAGCCAACGGAGCGAAGCTCATCCAGCACGGGTAGCCTCTACATACCGGCAAACTCCAGGAAATATGAGATAGAAATCGGTAAATGGTAAATGGACTGCAGTTATATAGCGCTTTTATCCAAATCGCTTTACAATTGATGCCTCTCATTCACCAGAGCAGTTAGGGGTTGGGTGTCTTGCTCAGGGGACACTTCGACACGCCCAGGGCTGGGATCGAACCGGCAACCCTCCGACTGCCAGACAACTGCTCTCACCTCCTGAGCTATGTCGCCCTGTTAAGTAAGTCACTTTCGCAAGATTTGACCAACTGTTACTCAATACACAAGTAGGCCCTGCTCATAACCAGGTCTTCCACTGTTGCCGCCTCGACACTCGTAAAACACGCCTTGCGACAGAATCTCAAGCGTTCTCAAACGAAGGAAGGTGAGACTGCCACAAGCGACCACACGTACGGAACGTCCTACGTGGAGAAGTGCCCCTGGAAACGGTCCCAAAAAAAGAAAAGAAGAAAAAAAAAAAAAAGTATTTTGGTCCTAACAAAGTTACCGCAACTGAGAAACCCCCGAAATAAAAAAAACGACTTAACGTGTCCTCACTGGCGCCACGAGAGCCGCGGGCCTTTCTGCACGGCTTCTGAAGTTTCTGAATTCCAACCAATAAAACACCTGGAAGCCTTTTTACCCACAGTCCTTCCGTTCAGCAGCAACAGAAACCCAAGCGCGGGTACCTTGCTTTCGTTTTCCTCTAAACGTTCTCAAAGCGATGCAAAGTGTTACTTTTTTTTTTTTTTTTTGCTTCTTTTGGATCGTCTGTCCTACTGCTCCTGTGAGTCACAGGACTATTCAAATGCAACAAAGATGGTGAAGTATTTATTAGTTTAAAAAATAAAAATAAAAAGCAAAGCTACATTGTTCTAGTTTTGCACTAACAAGTGCACATAACGGGCTTTTTCTGCACTATTATAATAGCCATAAGGCTTTCCTTTCCTCTGGTTTCCCGTAAGGACCCCACCATGTATGCGGGCTCGTCTACCAAAATGCCTGCTGGGAATTTTTTTCCTGTTATTACATTAACACCGACAGAACATAAACAACTTGATTTCACAAATGATTTCAAAATACTGAACTCTAGCTATACTTTGGCTAACACCGATGGGAATTTCTCTCTCAGGAACTTTGCGAAACCGATAAAGTTTAACGATGCACAATGGAAAAAAAAAAAAAAAAAAAAAAAAAAAAAATCTTGGCCATCTTGCTCATTCCAGAGGTTACGATGCCTAGCTATACAGAGGGAACTGAGGGGAAAAGATACTATACTCGCATTCCCCTAGGGCTTTTTTTCTTTTTTTTTTTTTTTACAGCACACACGTACAATGAACTTAAAATACGGCCTCAAACTTGCCGCAGGCACCCAGAGAACGCCAGTCATCACTCAGACATAATCGGCACGTAAGAACATTGCAATTTCACACACACACACACACACACACGCGCTGCATGCTCACACACACACACGCTCACACGCTCGCTCACACACACACACACACACACACACACACACACACATGCGCTGCATGCTCACACACACACACACACACACACGCTCACACGCTCGCTCACACACACACACACACACACACACGCGCTGCATGCTCACACACACACACACACACGCTCACACGCTCGCTCACACACACACACACACACACGCTTAATGAGTGACGAAATGCACGTTGCCCTCGGTGACTCAGCCACACCCGTGCGATGTCACAGACACGGGGCAGAGGAGAGGTCACAGAGGGTGAAGGATGAGCAAAAGGCTTCAGACGGACGGAGAGAAAGAGGAAGAGGAAGAGAGTGAGAAGACAGAGGACGCGCGGTCTTACCCCTTGGTTTCCAGTGAAGCGGATGGAGGGCTGGCACGACAGGCCCTGAATGAGAGAAAAGAGGGGGAGAGAACGGTGAAACCGTCGTCATAGCAGCCATCGCCGTGACATCAGCAGTGATGAAAGGACCATACTAATGGGGTCCCACTCAAAGGAGCCCCCCATTAGTGCATCACCCACCCTTGGTGACACCAGTGGTAACATCTATTTGGCTGGCGAGCAGTTTCATAATTACATTAGTGTCAGTGACTTAGTAAATGTTTTCAGCTGCGGCTGAGTGAAATGAATTGGCCTATTTTTCCATTCACAAGGCTCCCTTTTAAAAAAAACTTCCGTGTTACCTCACCACGCTGCTGTCCTTCAAAAATTTCAGGTTACTGCACACAAACTCAGGAATGCGTTAGAGTAGACACACCCCGAGCACTACAGACAGACAGACCCTGGCAGAGCTGCTTTTAGTGTGTGTGTGTGTGTGTGTGTGTGTGTGTGTGTGTGTGTGTTTGCGCACCGTACCTGTGGAACAAACACCTGAGACGGGACTACCGCACACCGCTCGGATAAGATCAGAGTTACCGCACACCGCTCGGATCAGATCAGAGCTACCTCACGCCGCTCGGATCAGACCAGAGCTACCGCACACCGCTCGGATCAGACCAGAGCTATCGCACACCGCTCGGATCAGACCAGAGCTACCTCACACCGCTCGGATCAGACCAGAGCTACCGCACACCGCTCGGATCAGACCAGAGCTACCTCACACCGCTCGGATCAGATCAGAGCTACCGCACGCCGCTCGGATCAGACCAGAGCTACCGCACACCGCTCGGATCAGACCAGAGCTATCGCACACCGCTCGGATCAGACCAGAGCTACCGCACACCGCTCGGATCAGACCAGAGCTACTGCACACCTCTCGGATCAGACCAGAGCTACCTCACACCGCTCGGATCAGATCAGAGCTACCGCACACCGCTCGGATCAGACCAGAGCTACCGCACACCGCTCGGATCAGACCAGAGCTCCGCACACCGCTCGGATCAGATCAGAGCTACCGCACACCGCTCGGATCAGACCAGAGCTACCGCACGCCGCTCGGATCAGACCAGAGCTACCGCACACCGCTCGGATCAGGTCAGAGCTACCGCACGCCGCTCGGATCAGATCAGAGCTACCGCACACGGCTCGGATCAGACCAGAGCTCGGGCGGCCGGTCTGACTGCAGAGGAGCGCATACGGACCAGCTTAGCACAGCCACTCACATTAACACTACGCAGGGCACTGATCATCTTCTCGGGACTTTCTTTCATTTGACTTTTTTTTTTTTTTTTTTGCTGTTCATCAGTCTGTACGCTGCAATGCCGTATATCGCTACGGTTACAGTTTCTATTTTCGCCGTGTGAACGGGGCCGGCGCTGCAGAAGAGGCCGAGGGCTCAGCTGGTCTATCCCTGCGTATAAATAAACACTGACAGCGGCGTGCGAGAGTGGAAACAGAGGCACCCGGCGCTGTGACGGACAGGTCTGTGGGCGTGTCTTTATCAGATGCACGTATCTTTTTATTGCCATTTTTCTTCTGTTTTCATATCTGACCCCCCCCCCCCCCCCCCCCCCATGAGGTCTGCATCTGGTCAGGCTGGCCTTGTAAATAAGCATTTGTTGTTAAGTACCCTGCCTGGTGGTTAACTAAACGTTAAATTAATAAATAAAAATTTATAAGTGCTTAATTTACGAGAGTTACTGAGCCCGCTCATAAATGCCCCTCACGCACCCCCACACCGGGAACGCTCCCATTGGCTCCGGCCCACTCCATCACGATGCTCGGTACACTCCCATTGGCCTTTCACACATGACGTGTGCTCTGATTGGCTCAGTTCCAACCCTAGCGGAGGCCAGCTGCGCCCTGATTGGCCCTGTCCCAGACCTTCGCTCTCAGGACGATGGTGGGGGTGCAATGTTATTTGTACGGGAACGCTGTTGTCGAGACTGCGGGTAGCAGGACACACAGACACAGACGAAGGCACACAGACAGACAACCAGGCACACAGACAGACAGACAGACATACACACACAGGCTACCAGCCACACACAGAAAGACAGACAGACATACACACACAGGCAACCAGACACACAGACAGACAGACAGACACACACAGGCAACCAAACACACAGATACATAGACAGACACACACACAGACGCTTTAGATAAACCTCCATCTTTGAGTGCTCACTGCATTAAAAGTTTTTTATTTTTTTATTCAACAGCAGAGACACTTCACTCTTAGTGGTATTCTTAAGTGAAACAAAGTTAAAGGAAGGAAGACAGGAAAAAAAAAACACAAAAAGACGTTACATTAAACGGTTACGTTTCCCTGACAGGCCCATTATACGCCGCCGGCTCGTCAGATGACAGGTCCTCATTTAACGCGTTTCCCGTGGGCGCGTTCTCGCGGCAGTGCAGTCGCCGTTCGGGAAAAAAAACAAAAAAACGCGTCCGACCGCCACGGACGCTCCGGCTCGAACCCGCAGAGACGTTTTAAATAAATACAACTACGGACGCCGAAACCCAGAGAGCGGAGCGGCTCGCCGTCTCTGGCTGCTGCTCGGGTCTGCACCCCGGGCCTGCACCCCTAACCTGTACCCCAGGCCTGCACCCCCCAGCCTGTACCCCAGGTCTGCACCCCCCATCTACACCCCCCAGCCTGTACCCCAGGCCTGCACCCCCCATCTACACCCCCCAGCCTGTACCCCAGGTCTGCACCCCCATCTACACCCCCAGCCTGTACCCCAGGTCTGCACCCCCCATCTACACCCCCTAGCCTGTACCCCAGGTCTGCACCCCCAGCCTGTACCCCAGGTCTGCACCCCCAGCCTGTACCCCAGGCCTGCACCCCAGGTCTGCACCCCCAGCCTGCACCCCCCATCTACACCCCCCAGCCTGTACCCCAGGTCTGCACCCCCCCCATCTACACCCCCTAGCCTGTACCCCAGGTCTGCACCCCCAGCCTGTACCCCAGGTCTGCACCCCCCATCTACACCCCCTAGCCTGTACCCCAGGTCTGCACCCCCAGCCTGTACCCCAGGTCTGCACCCCCAGCCTGTACCCCAGGCCTGCACCCCAGGTCTGCACCCCCAGCCTGCACCCCCCATCTACACACCCCAGCCTGTACCCCAGGTCTGCACCCCCAGCCTGCACCCCCCATCTACACCCCCAGCCTGTACCCCAGGTCTGCACCCCCAGCCTGCACCCCCCATCTACACACCCCAGCCTGTACCCCAGGTCTGCACCCCCAGCCTGTACCCCAGGTATGCACCCCAGGCCTGCACCCCCCCCATCTACACCCCCCAGCCTGTACCCCAGTTCTGCACGCCTAGCCTGTACCCCAGTTCTGCGCCCTAGTCTGCACCCCCAGTCTGTACCCCAGGTCTGCACCCCCCGGCCTGCATCCCCCTGTACCACTCTGTTAAACTGAAGTGTCACTGCGCTCATTTCAGTAATAAACTCCCAGCATCCCCCGCTATTCCTCAGACAACATCAGCCAGAACTGAGACAGAGAAGGAAAGACAAAGAGAGAGAAGGAAGGGGAGAGGGGGAGAAAGAGCAAGAGAATGAGACATAGATAATGTGAGAGAGGGACAGAGTGTGTGTGTCTGTGTGTGTGTGTGTGAGAGAGCGTGTGTGAGTGTGTGTGTGTGAGAGAGTGAGAGAGCGTGTGTGAGTGTGTGAATGTTTGTGTGAGTGAGAGAGAGTGTGCGTGCATGCGTGTGTACAGTGTGCTGTGCTGAGCCTGGGGTCTGTGCACATGTCCGCCCCCCCGGGAGAGAGAGAGAGAGAGAGAGAGAGAGAGAGAGAGAGAGAGAGCGCTGGGATCAGACACGCCGCTCGCTCACGCTAAACTCCGCCCGGCCTGCCGCCTCGCTCCGGGCCTCAGGGGTCCCCCCCGAATGTCAGGGGAGGGCGCGAGGCGCGAGGCGCGGGGTGGGGGGGGTGAGCCGCGGGGGGCCTCCAGCGCACGTCCAAATCCCACCGTCAGAGGGAGGGGTTTGCTCTGGCCCCGCTCCAGGCCCTGACACAACCGCTCTGCTATGCCCCCCCCCCCGCTGTGTACCCCCCCCCCACCATCGGACGCACACGCCGTTGCGTAACCCCTTCAGGAGAGCCGCGGACGGACCCGGGGACCCGAAACGCAAAGCGGGGGCGGATGCCGGCTCCTAATTGGCCGCCACTCGGGGTTCGATATTTGCGTCCGCGTCACGGCAGAGCATGCGAACACACGCACGCCCTCCAGCTGTTCCGCTCCGGCCCGAGGGGGGGGGGTGGGGGAGGCGGCTGGGGGCTCGTGCTTCGCCTCCTAGCCCCCCCCCCCCCCCGCTCGGAGCGACACAGCCGGCGGCTGGAGCCCGGCCAGCCAATCGCAGGGCTTCGCCCCGAGCGAACCGCGCCGTGACATTTTCCGGATTGTTCTCAGCGCCCGCAGACCCCCTCCTCACCCAAACGGCGGAGGTGCAGCCCTGGCCGCCCTTTACAGCCACGTTCGCGCAGAAGGCAGCGCTGCGGCGTTTCTCTGCAAAACAGACATACGGGGAAACCAAATACAAAACGTACGCAACTATTTCAGCCGCACATTGGGACCGAGTTCAAGAGAAAGACAAAGTTTTGCTACGAAGGTGTATTCCCAAGTCAAGGCTCCTGACGGCCACATCTAGACGCCTCACAGACAACGTGAGCCAACATGTGAAACCGCAAAAGGCAAAGATGATCTGAAAGCGGATTCTCTCATCCCAGCTAAAAGGGCTTCCCGGAGCCAAATGACCGCGGTGTCACATTAAGCCCCATCAAAGCTACACACGCGCGTTTGAAACCGCAGGAGCCAAAATGGCCGCCTGCGCTTAACACATCACGGCTTCAAGAGCGCTGCTTTTTTACTGCCTTCGAGGGGGGCGACCAAAAACAAAATTTACCCATCCATTTAGCAAAATGCTATCAGAGACAGCACCGCGGGCCTGACCCGTTTTTAGAGCTCAGATTTGGGGGGGGGGGGGGGGGGTACAGGTTGGGTGACACGCGGGTTTGCGAATCCATCAGCTCTGTGATGAAGGACAGCACGCTTGGCGCTTCAGCACAATTTCCTTACGCCGCCGCGACAGTCCTGGCAGAATACAAAACAGCAGCACGCCTTCAGTTTGGGCTGTGCGCAGCATATTAAATAACTAACTTCAGAGGAAATAACATCAGACTACGGAGGAGGCGAGAGAGGCAAATGGGCTTCAGTTTCTTAGAAAAAGCTGTTTTAAAAAAAACCGAGAGTTCGACGAATGACGGCTTGAAGGGCTGAGAGAGGCACGGACAGCTACGCCGAATTTGCAGAGAGAGAGAGAGACAGAGAGAGAGAGAGAGAGAGCAAAGTGCAGGTGTGAGTGGGTGGTGTTGAGCTACGGTCCAGAGGCCTCCACATACATAATGAACGCAGGTAAACAAACACCCGAGCGCCCCGTCCGAATCCTTCAGGCACCTCCACAGGCCGCCGAGGCTCCATCCCACCACCGAGAGTTCAGCGTGAAAACAGCGACTCAGCGATTTCACTACGCGCAACAGACAAGGCTGCAACGCAAAACCCCAAAACATATGCTGTTCTGAGTACACAATATTTAATATTCAGGGGGGGGGGAGGGGAAGAGTGACTGACTACACCCTCCCAGGGAAAATAAACGGGAAAAAAAAAAGGCTTCAACTGACATGCTCTCTGACCAACTGCTGAAACACCGGGGGGTTTGTTATGGTGTGGGATTGCGCGGCGTAAAAATAGCGCCTCTGAAAACGTATTAATAGCCTCGGGCTATGAGCGGGCCGCGCAGGCCTCCTCACACTCCGGTCTGCGAGGACGTGGCCAAAACCCGGGAGGAGCCTCGCGTCAAAAAAGGCAAGGCCGCCGCTTCGATAGTGAAACCCCAGCGCCCATTGGCCGACGAGTTCGCCCGTCCCGTCCCAAAAGGGGTTACCGTCCCTGAGGGGGACGGGGGAGGGGGGGGGGGCCCTGGGGAGGCCCGCAGTCTGTGTACAGACTGGTCCGACCTGTTCACAATCGCAGAGGAAATGCGACTGCGCACGTGCTTTCCATATTTAAAAGGTCGGCCATTTCTGAGCGAGCGAGCGCAGCGTGAAGTGTTTGGGTTTCACCCGCCGGCTTCCTCTGCGGTTCTCGGGGAACCCGGACGCGAAGCTTTCAAACATCACGCCGCGGAAAAAACCTGCGACGACGCATCGCGCCCCTGGCGGACCGTGCATTCCGCGCATATTTAATGCACCTCTCTGAGGAACCACCCCCCCCCCCCCCCCCCCCGCCCAAAATACTGCAGAGCGGGGACTGGGAAGGAAAAAAAAAAACTGCAGAACAGATTCCAGCGTCTCAGGCTCCGGTCCCGGGGGGGGGGGGGGGGGGGGCACAGCAGCTGCTGGTTTTGGTTTAGCGCTTAAGTGAAGCACTTAAGCGACTGACTGAAGTCTCTGCAAATATAGGGTTCCGAGTTCTACACTGGACACCGACGGGGGGAAAAACTACAATAACCAGCATGCACTGCAGCTCCCTGCCAATTCACCCAGGTACTGGGGGCAGAAATCAGTCATATAAACAGCCTGCACTGGTATTTCAGGACCCATGTCCAGAACAATGACCCAATCGGGACTGCGCATGGAAGCGATGACAGACGACACTAGACTGCGTTGCGGGAGCACAGGACAAACCCCATTACAAACAGCCACCCTCAGCGCAAGCTGCACACTCCGCAGTCAATTAGCCTAGCCAGCTATACGTGTGTTTTACCCAGTGTGTGCATTTTACCCCTACACTGCATCAGACACACAAGCAAATGAACGAATGATCGATTGATTGATTGATTGAGGGGGTCAAAACCCTGCGCTGCAGCATTTCACACAAACCCAAAAGCGCCCTACACTCCACCTGCAGCAGAACGTGTCACGACTAAGACCGAGACAAAGCTTCATTCCTTATTACAAAAAGAAATACCGCTATCGTGCCTCACTGTGGAAACCACGGCCGGATCTTCAAACAAACACCCGAGTTTGTTTTCCTCCAAACATACGACAAAACAATGCGTCAAAAATAAAAAAAATGCCCAGGAGCAACAGGCAGGAGACAGGCCCTGACATTTTAAAGCCTTTGTGCGCTAGCTGCGCTAAGTGGAAAGGCTGGGGAGCGTTAGCAAACGGCAGTGAAAAGCAGAACGCACGCTAACCCACCCATGTCATATAACACAGGGCACTGAGTTTACCCCGCACCCTCCCCCCACTGTGACAGGAGTGCTACACTCAGCCTGTTCGTTTGAATAGGTTGCTGACATGGCAGTATTCCTGGGACAGGAGCCCAGAACGTTCCACAGAGCGGACCTAAGGACGCACGCACAGCTCCGCACCGCGCCGGCACGGGGTCACCACGGGAGGTCACGCTCGGTGACCGTACGCACAGGTCTTTCACACACACACACACACACACACACACTCACACACACACACACATGCACCCACAGGTACTGTCTCTCTCACACACACACACACACACACACACACACACACACACACACACACACACCCACAGGTACTGTCTCTCTCTCACACACACACACACACACACACACACACACTCACACACACACACACACACTCACATGCACCCACAGGTACTGTCTCTCTCACACACACACACACACAGGTACTGTCTCTCTCACACACACACACACACAGGTACTGTCTCTCTCACACACACACACACACACACGCACACACACACACACACACACACACTCACATGCACACACAAACACACACACACACAGGTACTGTCTCTCTCACACACACACGCACACGCACACACACACACACACACACGCACACACACTCACATGCACCCACAGGTACTGTCTCTCTCACACACACACATGCGTGCGCACACACACACACACACACGCCCACGGTCTCTCACACACACACACACACAGGTACTGTCTCTCTCACACACACACAAACACACACACACGCACGCACAGGTACTGTCTCTCACACACACACACACACACACACACACACTGTCTCTCACACACACACACACACACACACAGGCGCACACACACAGACACGCAAACACTAGCTGGGGCAGGCGCAGTCACAAAATACAAATACAACCAGTCAGACCAAAAAGAGCAGTAACTGTTCTATCAATAACTTACGCTCGTGGCGATTTTAACTCTGTTTAGCGAGGCTAAAAATAGGACACATATGCAGGTGATGTAAGAGGCAGAGCTTAATCAGGGTTTGTTGTGTAAGCAGCAGCCCATTCTCCCCTTTGGGTCATTTCCACTCCAGACTACAGCACGCTGAAATTCAGCTCTGCTGCTCCTCTCCTGACTAACCGCCCGGCCCCGGGTTCAGAGAGACTCTGCTAGGCCCTCAGGCTTCTGCAACACCATCATGCTCTGCCTGGATTACAGTCTGGCAACAGGATGACAGGAATAGCCAGGCTACCCAATCAGCAGCCAGCGGAGCCTCCCACAGTGGTCTGTGTGTGTGTGTGTGTGTGTGCGCCTGTGTGAGTGAGTGTGTGAATGAGACTGTGAGTGAGCAAGCGTGTGTGTGAGCGAGTGAATTTGTGAGCGAGTGAGTGAATGTGAGAGCATGTGAGTGAGTGAGTGAGCGAGTGAGAAAGTGAGGGAGCGTGTGAATGTGTGTTTGAGTGAGTGAGCGAGTGTGTGAACGAGTGCGTGGGAGCGTGAGTGAGGAAGTGAGTGAGCGTGTGAAAGTGAGTGAGCGAGAGAGAAAGTGAGGGAGCGTGTGCGAATGATCACCACAGAGCCAGACGTTCAAGGCCAGATGAAAGTGTCAGGAGGCACTCAGCACCCGGTGGCGGTGTGGACTTTCACTGACGGGCTGAACTCTACAGGGAGGAGAGAGTCCATTCCCATGCCATCCAGCCATTTCAGACAAAGACTTTAAAGTACCCACAATGCCCCAGGAGGATTCTACCAAATCAATTAATCAAATTTCAATTCATCTCCTAAACGGACACAACTGAACACAGAACTGACCGATAATAAACACGGCAGCGTTCGGACTGGGGATTACACGCAATCCCAGGTGTGTCCCCCTCATTTTAATCTGTGATTCTAAGGGGAACCTGCAGGGGCGGGTGGGTAGGGGGGGGGGGGGGTGGGGGGGGGGATGGCGAGCCTTCAGAGACGCACACAAAGCTCACCGTCTGCTTCCAGACACGTCCTTTGCAAACCAAAATCGGCGCGCGCACGAGCGCACGCGAGCCAGCTAGCGCTAACGCTAACGGACAGATAGGGCATCGGCGCGATTCAAAACTCGACATTCAAATGAGCGCCTCAGCCGCGGAAACGCCGCGGCGCTGCAGCTCGATAGCGATCAGCTTTAACAAATGAGCCCGCTGCAACATCGCCCGTCGCAACATTTACATGACATGTTCGCAAATCGTGTACTACCACCCGTCCAAAAGGAGCCTTCATCCAGGTGAGTGAGCAAATGAACGATCAACAAAAGTGTGATTCTTTTTTTCTGTGCACAGAAGAGGGTATTTAAAGGAAATAAATCACATTTTCAAAAACTAGGCCTACCCCCCCCCCCCATACGGGGGTATCTCCCACCTCCAAAATAAAAAAATTTAAAAAAAGCTTTTCAATGGAACATTAATCAAACCGCCTTGTTCCCCAACGATTAATCACAGAAATATCAGAGCTCTGCGCAGAAACAGACTGTCGTAACGAATCCCGACAGCGATCGGGCTCGTAAGTCCGCGCACACCGCCGCTGCCGGCGCTGGGTGTGCAGATTGGATATGCATAATGAATGAGCGGGTCAAGCCCTTTCTCAGAAGACGCCTTGGAAAAAAAAAAAAAAAAAAAAAAAAACAACTCCATGGTGCAGACAGAAAAAGATGGGGGCTGACGCACTGGCGCAAAGTGCTTTCATTCAGCATGAGCACGGCTTCTGCCGGGCAGGGGAGAACGGCAAAGAGTCGCGCCAAAGGACGCGCGTTCACCAGACAGCGGCAGCGACACGGCAGCCTCTGCTTCCGCGGTTAAGCAAGTGGAACATCGCCGGGGGGGGGGGGGGGGGGGGCAGGTAAAGCCATACGCACGAGTGGTTTCGCAAGGCCTGGGTTCGCCTCTGGTCTTGTGATTTCTCATGCACAGGTGGGTTTTCTCTCCTTTTCATTTGCCAACCGTCTGTACGTAAGATATCACAAGACCAGAGGCGGACCCGTAGCCTTGCAAACCGCGCCGGGTCCCTGGAGGGGGGGGCACCGGCTCGAACCGCAGGGGCGAGGGCAGACTGACGGAGCTCGTCCAGCGTCCCGCCCGTCCCTCCAGAGACAGCTGATGCAGAGCTTCGGCAGGGGCGCCGGGTGGGCGTGGCCAGCGTGTCACTTCCGCGTTCCGGCCGGGTCGCTGCCCGCATTAGGATGGGACGGGGCGGGGCGGGGCGGGACGGCCCCCTCACCCCGAGGCGACCCGCCACGGCGGGACACATGAGAACATTCCAGAATGCTGACCGGCCTGGTACACGGGCGTACAGAACTGCCCGGCTTAACCCCCCCCGTGCCCCCCTCCCCCCCCCCTCCCCCCCCCCTCCCCCTCCCCTCCCCTCCCCTCCCCTCCCACCCCCCCGGCTGCATCCAGGAACACCATGGTGACATTCTGCAGTCATATTTAGCTCGGAGGGGGATCGCCGAACGCAGTGCTCGTTCTCTCCGAGTCAGGGAATCAGCACTTCTTAAATATCCAGGGCAGAGTCACATGACCCGGAGGATATACGGGAGCTTCTACGGCCGGCCCGTGCGGCGCGCGCCGCCCCCTGCGAAAATACCCTAAAACAGTTTCTGGTTCTTTCCGCGAGCTGCGCGCCAAAACGGCCAGTCGCGGAAACAGACGTCTCCTAAAAAAAAGTCGACCGACAAAAAAAACAAAAAAACGGGAAATGTGAAAAGTAGAAACGGTCAGTACATACAAAAAAAAAAAAAAAAACTGGTACCATAGAACGCAGAAGCAAGCCTAGCTCTGCAATAGCACTCGCCCTTCATGATGAAATGGAGGCGGCGGTTTAGTTCTGCAGATTCCGCACGGGCGGAGCTCTGATGAAACGTGTTCCAGCGCAGCGAACGCGTCGATGCGACTGACCGGGTCGCGCGTTCCCTTCGGGCGCAGCGAGCGAACGCAGGGGCTCCTTCCCTCACGGGCCAGAGGGGGACCTGCGCTTCCGTTAAATGTTTACTTAACCTGACATTGACGAGAAGTACCTGGTGCCTGTTACCACACCGGCCAGAAGCACCAGTGCAAAAAAAAAACCGAAAAAAAAAACCAATACAACACAATGGCGTGACTACACTGGACCTGTTAGACCCATCGAGATGCACTTACAGTCTAAATGACTGTAATTAGGAAGGGGGGAGAAAAGTATCCAAGATTTAAAAAAAAAAAAACCCCAAGTTAAATTTGAGGAATGTTTCCCATCACTGTGACAATATTGTGAATACTTTAACTTGAAAATGAAACCTTGAAGAACAGCACTGGACTCCTCAAAATGAAAGCTATGATGACATCATGCAACGATGCCCCTGAGGACAGAGGTTGCCCACTTTCACACCACACACAGGACATTGCACATGGCTAAAGAATTTCACAGAATGCGCAAGTGTTGCGAGTTACCATGGAACAGCGTACAGGCCGAGAGCTCACCGAGAAGCTGTCTGTGCTGTCAGGACTACACTCCAAAAGGCCAGCGCACACACACACACAGCAAGCACACACACACACTCCTGACTGCACACACACAGCGAGCACACACACACACACACTCCTGACTGCACACACAGCGAGCATACACACACACACACACTCCTGACTGCACACACATCAAGCATACACACACACTCCTGACTGCACACACAGCGAGCATACACACACACTCCTGACTGCACACAGCAAGCACACACACACACTCCTGACTGCACACACAGTTAGCACACACATACACACACACACACACACACAGCGAGCATACACACACACACTCCTGACTGCACACACAGCGAGCATACACACACACACACACACACACACCTGACTGCACACACAGTGAGTATACACACACATTCCTGACTGCACATACAGCGAGCAGACACACACACTCCTGACTGCACACAGCGAGCATACACACACACTCCTGACTGCACACACAGCGAGCATACACACACACTCGTGACTGCACACACAGCGAGCACACACACACTCCTGACTGCACATACACACACTCCTGACTGCACACACATCAAGCATACACACACACTCCTGACTGCACACACAGCAAGCACACACACACACTCCTGACTGCACACACATCAAGCATACACACACACTCCTGACTGCACACACAGTGAGCATACAGACACACAGCGAGCACACACACACACTCCTGACTGCACACACAGGGAGCATACACACACTCCCGACTGCACACACAGCGAGCATACACACACACTCCTGACTGCACACACAGTGAGCATACACACACACTCCTGACTGCACACACAGGGAGCACACACACACTCTCCTGACTGCACACACAGGGAGCACACACACACACACACACACACACTCTCCTGAGGGCACAAACAGCGAGCACGCACACACACACACACACACACCTGACTGCACACACAGCAAGCAGACACACACACTCCTGACTGCACACATAGTGAGCGCACACACACACACACACACACACACACACTCCTGACTACAGGGACGCACTGCTGACTCACGGGACACCAGTCATCCGGCTGCCCAGATATAACCTTTTCTATATTCCACAGGCCATGCATCTGTTTCTGTCAAGTATTTTCTTACACGGCAAATATAAACAAACAGATGATATTCAGTGTACCGGGCTATGATATTACAGTGTTTCAGTGACTCAACTTAGCATAAACACAAAGAGCAACCAGCTGGGGGGCAACACTTGGATCAGTGTAATTAGTGTTTCACTGCAACGGACCAAAATCAGCGAATGCGGTTCGGCTGAATGAAGAATTCTGCCCAGTACCAGTCAAAAAATAAACCCAACCTGCAGAGTAACAAAGTCCGGTAACGCGTCTTCTGTTCTTTTCCGCGCTGCCACCGCAAAATGTCAACACTGCCTACACCTACCTGAACACAGGCAGAATACACCGAGTGTTCATTCCTGCAAAACCGTATTCCCTACAAACGGATAAAAGAAATGGAAGGGGTCACGTCGCATCAAAACGAATTATTACTTAAACACATGGAACATGAGCCCAGCAGCTGCAGGAACCCAATAAGGCCATGTTTGACAGACTCCGAAGCTGCCATTTGTTACAGGAAGTTAATTGCAGTCACGCACTTTCCTTTCCGGGAAAACATTTTTTTTTTTTGTTCGAACCATACGCACGTTACACGCTGAAATGCTTCGAGCTGCCCTGCTGGGGGAAAACGAAGGAGTTTAAAAGGTGCGGCAGGTGTGCGAGAGAGACACTTTGCCTCCGGGCATTGTGGGAAAACGAGCTGGCAAAAAAAAAGAATCTGCGGGTGATAACAAGGGAAGCACCCGAAGAGCTGAAGTCACTTTAACAGCCGCAGTGAGAAAAATTCCACAAATTCCATCTGCACAACATCCAAGGTCAACACCGAGAGAAGTTAAAACTGCAACGCTGTTATGAATCTATGAATCATAATCTAGTCCTTCCGTATCTAGGATCTACGCATTCATTTTATGTTTTAACATATTTCACGGAATTTGACCGTGATGAATTGCATCTCTTGGACTTGGGGTCAGTGGGACACCAAAAAGAGTCCCAAAAGCAGAGCACAGCCATCTGGAGCTAGCATTACTGCAGCATGCTGGTTCCAGTCTCGCAGGTACCAGTTTTACAGAAGAATAAAGCTGCCTCTGGCTGCAGTGAGCCCAATTAGCTGGTTTTGACAAAGAGGCAAAATAAAGGTGTGGATCTGGAAGTGGCTCTAACAACTCACTGACAGGCATCCTAATGAAACAATTTTATCTTCATTATTTCCTCTTTATTTATTTTTAAGTCAACCACAACACCATCTGCAGCTACACTGCAATGTGTACTGAAGAATTCCTGGCTTTAAACATGGCTTTTCATGAGAAACAAAAAGAACACAAAGAACACAAAAGAAAAAAAAAAAATCAAACAATCAACTCAGAAAATACCGTGAAGAAAAATGGCATCATTATATAAACGGTGTTTTAAATGAAAACAAGAACAATAAATGATAAAAACAAGAGCAGTCCCTGGTTTGAACGTCGTGCATTCGAACGTGACAAAACGGGGTTCCATCACAAACCCAGAACACAGGCACGGCGAGAAAAACACGCAGTCTTCAAAAGAACGAACGTGCAGTCCTCAAAAAAGGACAACGGGCTGGTCGTTCTCAGTGGCCGTCCCCTGACGTGCTTCAGCTAGAGCATGATTTTATATTGAAGCCTTCCTTCTGGGGAAAAAAATGTCAAGCAAACCAGCAAAGAACTGTACGACTGACTGATGCAGTCCTCAAGCAAAACTAAAATCGGCCTACAAATGCAGAACCCTGTATATGTAAATACAACGCATGGCATGTAGGCCTACAGTACACGCCAACAGTATTAGGCCTGAACTGTATATGCATTATTATTCGCTTAAGTATAACGTAAAACCGTTAGATTACTGTAATTACGTATATTAAGGTGACACCTACACACATCTGAGAACAATGAAAACGGTAAAAACGTCCAATAAAATAATGACAACAGGTGGTTATTATTCTCGTCGAACACAGAGCACGCAGACCTCCGTATTCCAGGAGGGAACCTTAAACATTATTCAGAGGAAATGACTTTTAAACGTAACGGGAGGGTCACGCTGGTGACGTAACCGCAGAGCTGTTTCGGCCGTGACGGGGTCGGCGAAACGCACCGACCCGGCAGAAAGATCGACGGAGGGCCGCGAAAGGGCGAGTTCTGCCCGTCAGAATTCCCCTAAAAAAACAACCTTCTGAAACACCTGCAGGACGACAGGCGCGGGAGGTCTCGTGGGCGCCCCGTCCCGTCCCGCCCTGCCCCGCTCTTCACACGGGACGGCCCACGCCGCGCGGCGGGAATGACGGGCGCCAGGCGGCGGCGGCGGCAGCAGTGGCACACCTCCCCGCTCCGAACTGAATGTGCAAGGCGGCGAAATCAACACCCCCCACGAGGCACGGGGGCCGGGTTACAGCCCGCGAGGGTCGCCCCACCTGACGGCTCGCCCTATCTGAACAATATGAGCACGCGGCGTTCTCCTTTTTTAAAATTAATTTTTTTTTTTTTTTTAAGGGTTCATATTCTGCTGTTAGTCGTTTTAAATTTGGCACTATTCGACTATTCCCAAGCCAGCCATTTCCCTAAACCACGTTCCAAAAAGAACACCACGGTTACGTAACATAGCCAGGACTGTTCCTGAAGTCGAAACCACCAGCGCACAGCCCTTCTCAAAATCAGCAACGGAACAGCAAAGCATTCAACTGAACAGCTAAACACAGTTTGGCACACCTCCATTTAATTTTCCCTCGTTGACAGCAATCATATATGAAGTTACGACACAATGCGCCTTCAACCTGTGTAGTGTTTTTTTCTTAACACAAATCTCCTCATGTATTTTCACGAAACGCATGTAACTCTGCCCTTTGCCGGGTTTCGCACGATGATGACACGATCCATGTTCTTAAAGCCAATCGCTCCTGGGGGGGGGGGGGGGGGGGAAGCTGATCAGACTCACCGCGGATCGTCCGAACGCTGACCGGAGCCAATCGCGCTTCGGTGAGCGCAGCTGTTAGCGCGCGGCGGTCTGGAGCGGCTCGGCCATCCCCGCGACACGCGGCG
This sequence comes from Anguilla japonica, assembly GCA_025169545.1. Lineage (NCBI taxonomy): Eukaryota > Metazoa > Chordata > Actinopteri > Anguilliformes > Anguillidae > Anguilla > Anguilla japonica. The sequence goes on from CM045886.1 coordinate 7,298,169, forward strand.
ACATCTCAAACTCAAAGGGGACCTGGTCCGGTTCGTCCTGATCGATCTGCGGTCCCAGGAGAGAGGCCGGTTCTCCAGCACGGCTCCATTAGCAGCTGGTGCTACACTGCGAGGCTCAAAGACGATTGGGAGTTGGCCTGTGTTATAGTTTCACTCAACCCCAGTCCCCCGGGCCTCACTGCGTGTGATTTTAACGTATTTTGTATGACGCTGTCGCACGCCGTTTTCATTTTTACTGTCGGTGTGTGTGGACTCGTGTATTTCTAGAGCTGCTGGCACAAGCGCTGGGGGGTGCGATCGGCCCCGAGATTCTGCAACTTTCTGTTTGCCTTACCGCCGCCTCAGCCCGGCGACTCTTGCGAAAGAGACTCCTAATCTCAAAAGGGACTTACCTGGCTGAATAAAGCAAATAAAAAGGTAAAGACTGCGCCCTGTGTGTGGAAAGGAGGGATAAGACCTGCCTGCCTCTCCCTCGGTGACCATGACAGACGCCCGAATCTCCAGTTTGCTCACGATAGCGAACGCGTGCTGTTAAAAGTTTGGGGCCCCAACCCAAGCGAGCTCGTCGGCCGAACTGTGTGGGCGTGGCTCGGGTACCGGATCTCAAATCGGAAACCGCTCGCATCGGGACACGAGCGTACCTTAAATAGCCGAGGGGCTCGCCCGAAGGGCATCGCCCAGCGGAAATGACACGGGTCTCTCTCGCCCTCGCCGCCGGCCTCGTTCTCTCCGGGTTAATTCGGTCCTCAGAGGCCTTCGCGTTTTCACCCACAGCCAGAGGTCAGCAGCCGGCCGCATCGTTTCAGGTGCAAATTAGCTTCTCGGTTACAGTGTGGGTGGGGGGTGAGTGGGGGGGTGAGTGGGGAGGGGGGTTGGGCCTAGCAGGGTTCACAAACCGATCCGCAGGCGGTTCGATGGCGAGGGAGCTGAATGTAAACGCGTTTTCCGAAAACAGCGCCGGTCAACTGCACAAAAAGCACTTCTGAGCCTCAGTCGTGGTCAAGCAACGCAAAGCTCCATTAATTCCCAGCATGCACTGGCGAAGGCTGGGAAGCTACGAATTAAAGCGATTCCTCCCCCCACGCGCCGGGTGAGATCGGCGTTCTAATCCACCGGCGCGGTAGCCAGAGGTCGGGTTTCGGCACAGATTAATTCACCAAACCGGCCGTGCTTCGCAACAGGTGAGCCTGACCCGAACATTCAGACACGTGCCCTTTAAAACTGCCGTTTCGCGTTTATAAATAGCCCTCCGCCGCGGTCGTGTAACGTTGCTACACGTTTACCTTTGACTGTAAACAAGAGGGGGAGGGGAAAAGTTAGCTGGGAGGCCAGAGGAAGGTAAAGCAAAGCATAAAAATGTAAAAAAAAAAAAAAAGTTTTTTTAAAAAAGCCTTACAGTGTGGGTTTAGGGCCCATCGAACAGAAACACAACTCAAAATGCAGGGTGTTTGTGTCTGCCCTGTGTGCGCATGCAAGTGTGTGTGTGTGTGTGTGTGTGTGTGTGTGTGCGTGTGCCCCTGTATGTGTGTGTGTGTGTGTGTGTGTGTGTGTGTGTGTGCCCCTGTATGTGTGTGTGTGCGTGTGCGTGTGCGTGTGCGCCTGTATGTGTGTGTGTGCGTGTGATCGCGTGCGTATGCGTCCATTTCCGTGCCCAGGCTCCTCCCCCACAGGGGACGTTTCGTACCGCTCTAACATTCTCACGCACCCTGGAGGCACCCGGGCTTCCCATCGGGACGTCCGTCCAGAACCGAGGGGGGCCGAACGCGCAGAGCAAAAAAAAAAAAAACACGACGAAATCAGGAGCCCAGAATCCCGAGCGGCGCAAAGCCCCCTCGCCGAGCCGAGCCGGGAGCGAGAACCAATGAGCGGCCGGGAGCTCTGAATAAGGGGTCGCGGCTAACGCCTCCCGTTAGCACGACGTCGAGCGGGACGAGCAGGGAGAGCAGCGGCTCTGCGGGACGAGCAGGGGGAGCAGCGGCTCTGCGGGACGAGCAGGGAGAACAGCAGCTCTGTGGGACGAGCAGGGAGAGCAGCAGCTCCGCGGGACGAGCAGGGAGAACAGCAGCTCCGCGGGACGAGCAGGGAGAGCAGCGGCTCTGCGGGACGAGCAGGGAGAGCAGCGGCTCTGCGGGACGAGCAGGGGGAGCAGCGGCTCTGCAGGACGAGCAGGGAGAACAGCAGCTCTGTGGGACGAGCAGGGAGAACAGCGGCTCTGTGGGACGAGCAGGGAGAACAGCGGCTCTGTGGGACGAGCAGCAGCTCTGCGGGACGAGCAGGGAGAGCAGCGGCTCTGCGGGACGAGCAGGGGGAGCAGCGGCTCTGTGGGACGAGCAGGGGGAGCAGCGGCTCTGTGGGACGAGCAGCAGCTCTGCGGGACGAGCAGGGGGAGCAGCAGCTCTGCGGGACGAGCAGGGGGAACAGCGGCTCTGCGGGACGAGCAGGGGGAACAGCGGCTCTGCGGGACGAGCAGGGGGAGCAGCGGCTCTGCGGGACGAGCAGGGGGAGCAGCGGCTCTGCGGGACGAGCAGGGGGAGCAGCGGCTCTGGGGAGCAGGGAGGCAGGGGCTCAGGTGGGCGGGAGGAGCAGCTGCTCTGTGGGACGAGAGCAGGGGGAGCAGGGGGCAGCGGCTCTGAGGGACGAGCTCTGCGGGACGAGCAGGGGGAGCAGCTCTGCGGGGGAGGGGAGAACAGCAGCGGCTGTGCGGGACGAGCAGGGAGAGCAACAGCAGAGGGCTCTGTGGGACGAGCGGCTCTGCAGGACGGGGGAGAACAGCAGCTCTGCGGGACGAGCGGCTCTGGGAGAACAGGGGACAGCAGCTCTGTGGGACGAGCAGGAGAACAGCGGCTCTGCGGGACGAGCAGGAGGAGCAGCAGCTCTGCGGGACGAGCAGGGAGAACAGCGGCTCTGTGGGACGAGCAGGGGGAGCAGCGGCTCTGCGGGACGAGCAGGGGGAGCAGCGGCTCTGCGGGAAGAGCAGGGGGAGCAGCGGCTCTGCGGGACGAGCAGGGGGAGCAGCAGCTCTGCGGGACGAGCAGGGAGAACAGCGGCTCTGCGGGACGAGCAGGAGGAGCAGCAGCTCTGCGGGACGAGCAGGGGGAGCAGCGGCCCTGCGGGACGAGCAGGGGGAGCAGCGGCTCTGTGGGACGAGCAGGGGGAGCAGCGGCTCTGTGGGACGAGCAGCAGCTCTGCGGGACGAGCAGGAAGAACAGCGGCTCTGTGCTAATTCCGGGCGCCAGGGGGGTCTGTTTTTCATTTGAGGAGAGGAAGCGTTGCTCTCAGAATAATACCACTCCACTCCGTTAGCAGGCATGACTAACGCACAGCTTTGTTTCTCCCTCCTTCGGCCCACCGGCGCTACCGCTAAACACACCACCAGTGGTTTTCCGGCTAATTTCTGTTACCATTCAGTGACACACCCCTCGCCCGCCTCCCCAAAACCGGATGAAATCATTTGCAGGGGAAATAAAAGTAGAGCAAAATTAACCACTTCTTTTCCTGGGAGCTGAAAAGAGGAGTGCAGGCTCAGAGAATCATTCAGAACCAGAGAGAAAACAAGAGCAACCCCCGCCCCCAAGTTTTTATTTATTTATCTATTTATTTCTTTCTTTATTTATTTTTAACTGTGACTTCTGCTACCGACCTGCCGAGCATCAAGATCGTGCACAAGTCTGAGCCACGAATTGACAGTCGCCATTTTCATTTCCTCTCCCTCAGCAACCCGAAATCCGATCTCATTTTGAGAGTCCCCGTGACGTCACACGCAAGGCCGTGCCCGGTGCCCAATCAGCTTTTCCTGCTGCGTGTGAAAGTGACCTTTGACCCCAGCGGCCTCCAACCTGGCCTCCTCTGTGGAGGTCAGGCCAGGCCGGTCCGGAGCCACAATGGCCGAAGTGGAAAAAACCAACCGCGTCGGCGTCCGCCGTGCCGGTGGCGAACCTGCGGTCCGTTTCACCGGAAGCTTCCGGTTCAGTCGTCCACAGTGGGGCCATGACCTCACAGGCCGGGGAGAACAACGCATCAGCGTCCCTGGCGCTACGCTAACCTCTGTAGCCCGTTATAGAGAGCCACTCTGCCACAAACCGCGGCCAAAGAAAGCACTGGTGAGGTTAGGCTCTCACAGACGCCCTGGCTGGGCCACGTTTTTCCACTTCATGTCATTCACAGGCAATGCGTATACCAAAGCAGCAGGTAAAAAACACGCACACGCATGTATATATACACACACAGACACGCGTGCACACGCAAGCGTACACATGCAAACGCATGCACGCACATACAAGCACACATACACATGCAATCACACACACACACATACACACACACACACACACACAGACACAGACACAGACACAGACACAGACACAGACACAGACACAGACAGACACAGACACAGAGCAGGTTTCAGCTGCACAGGCAGAAAAATGGGCTTTTTTGGGGTGTGTGCCTCAGAAAGGAGGCCCGGCAGTGAGCTTTGGGCTGAGAGTCTGAACCCTCCAGCGTCGGTGCCCAGCCAGAGGGGCAGGGGAGAGAAAGGCCCGATTCGGGTCACCCCGGATGACGGGGCGTCCGACCGCTCCACGCCGTCCGCTGTGCCCCGAGCGCCTTACGCGCGTCGCTCGACAGAACCGCCGTCGGTCCCCCCCCCCCCCCCCCCCCCTGCTGACGTTTGGCGGCGTGTGTCACCCCCGTTCATCACCCGCGAACATCGCGTGCGGAGGCCCCGGCAGTGTCCCGTCCCCCCCCCCCCCCCCCCCCCCCCGCCCCCCCCCCCCCCACCCCCCCCCCCCCCCCACAGCGGTGCTCGCCCCCCGCCATTCGGTCACGCCCCCCCCCCCCTTTACGTCTCCCGAGAAACGGCGGCCGTCCCGGCGCCCCTAAGCTCCACCCCTCTCAGCGCCGGCGTCCCGCCAAACCCCCCCGCCGTCGCCGTCGCCCGCCCACCCGCCCGCCCGCCGCGTTCAGAGAGAGAGACGTCCGCGGCGCCGTGTTCGCATCGGTCCCCCGTTTGTTCCTCTCCGTGTTCCTCCTCCGTCAGCACAAACGAGCCTCTGGAAACATGACGGCTCTTTCTCTGCCTCCTCTTTGTGCGCCCCGCAACTGCTTGACAACGCGCAGCACTGCGTTTGTGGAAACTGCGTTCGGGGGAGCCGCCATTCGGGCTCTTGTGTGAGGAAGCTTAATGAGGGGGGGGACTGACAGAAAGTGACAGAATTCTCCTGGGCCACCTTTTAACCTCCCTCCCCTCCCTCCCTACCCTACCCCCCATGTCAACCAGGACGAAAGCTCGCAGTTGCACTCAACAGTTCATTTTAGATCTGAATTCTCAATGAACCCGAATTTTCAACTAAAAATGATGTTACCTAGATGCGTTCCAACACACTGTTCCTAGGTTTGGGAAAAGGGCCTTTGACACCGTGTCCATCAGAACATTTTACCATTTAAAAAAAACTCTTTTACAACATCGTTTAATCTGATTTCAGCCATACTAACTTCAACAATGCACAGTTGAAAAAAAGTTAAATACGCATTTTGTAAATGCAAGCCTACCAAGCGACCATTGCTGGAAATTAACATCAGGCTTAAAACGAACTGACACGTGTCTCTATCCACACTGGTACCAAGCATTAACTTACAGAAACAAACTAAATACCATAACAGGCACAGAAATCATAAAAATTCCATATGCATTGCTGCAGATAGATATGGAAAAGCAGTTTTTTAAATCAAACTCGGTGATTTTGGTCCACACTGCACAACTACGGCCACAACATTATACTTGTTTCTATTTTACTTGTTTATTCTCCATATTTTAACATTTGTCCCTAATAAATTAAGTTAGTTGGCTGCTGTATAAAATAACTGAGAAAAACTTTGGTCCTACGGAGCACATGGTACGGACTTGGTAACAAGCAGGCCAAGGGAGGGGCTTAAGGACTGTGTAAAGGTCTTGTGTCTGTCAGAGCTTCCGGGAAATACTAGGGAACAGGCTTTAGTCAATAATGCATGAAATGCAGCTAGGCTGTGGGTACCACCTCTAAAATTCCACATAGCATCTGTGCCTAGAAAACATGTATCCTAGAAACTAAAGAAATAATCTGACAGCTTCAGCTGTTGCGAAAATGCTGGCACCGCACTTATCACGGAAAGTACCAAGAGAAAAAAAAAGCACCACCGAGAGAACGGCATAAACCAAAACACCACATAAAAACCTGGCCAACGGTAGTCTGTTAGTTTCACTCGTGCGTGTTGTTCTTTACTTGAGAGAACGCTTCTCTCTACCGAGCATGCTCGCTCTGACCCAGTTCATGTAACGGCATGCGCAGCAGCCCCTGGTGCTGCACATGAAAGGCCAAGCAAACCCTGGCACCAGCTAACAGCAACCAGCCTGGCGTGGGTCCATCAAGATAAAAGGGATTGGCCACAAACACATATCTACTCGGTCTAAATAAGCTGCAACGGGAAGCTTCCGTGCAATTCCCTAGCACTAAAAGGGATGCACCGTTCAAAATAATCACTGACACAGACCACCGTAATTTAGTTTCCGTTTCCTTCCCCGATGAGTGACCAATGAATACTTGCGGTATGCAAATGCTGCAGTCTAAGTACAGCAGTAAAATACGGTATCCTTGGGTAAATGCGCGGATCTGACTGACAGTTCTCTTCCACCCCACCATTATCCATTATTCTCTCTAAAATCAATGCCCATGACCAGACAGATTGAAGCTCTGCATTTAAGTGTCACGAACGCCGAAAGATCTGCATTCAACGATCATCAGCACGGAGTGTTATATTAACGGAAATTTGTGGTCCGGTCCTTGTAGCTTGGTTTGTAGGATAGTGGTTCGTGGGTACAGCTCATTGTTTCTCGTCAACGATAGATGCCTGTAAATCAGCGCGACGCTGCAAAGTCTCTATGCAATGAGTCATGAATTCTCTTGGTCAAGCATAGTCCTTACAAGGGTAAACTACAATCCCCAGGGTAGCCCGTGAGACTTCCCGGTACACTGCGCAGCAAGGCCGTGGCCTTTCCTTAGCTCAGCTTTCAGTTCACTGATGTACACACTAGCCCATGCTAAACCACTGCATAAAAAATGACTATTCAGATAGACTGCACGGGAACTGTTGCAGATTGTAACGTGCTTCCGCTGGGAACTGCCAATACCGGTTTGAAACTTAAAATAGGATACATCGATTTATATTTTTCTGGGAGTGGCCCTTTAAATACTTCCTCTCCATAAATAATACTTTTGAACAAAGTTTGTGTTACAACCGCAGCGAGAGAGAGAGAGAGAGAGAGAGAGAGAGAGAGAGAGAGAGAGAGAGAGAGAGAGAGAGAGAGAGAGAGAGAGAGAGAGAGAGAGAGAGAGAGAGAGACCATGCACTCTCACACCGTTCTGAATTTTCTTCGCGCTTTGCACAAATTCAGCAAGTTTGTGATACATTTCTGACTTGACGCTTCAACAGAGCAGCCAATTCCCGCAATGCTTCGCATTCCACAGTGCGTTCTTGGATTCCCCCCCCAAAGACCAGCAACGTATTATTGTACCGAGTCACCCACTAAAAAATTCACCCAGCTAGATACCTGTGCCATGACTCGGCCATTTACAACATAGTGACATAGACTATTTCCCCGTGTTCCATGTTACGGCTATCCAAACAATCCATAGTATAAAAATTTCTACCCTGGATCCACAACATTAATTTGGCCTAACCACTTAACGATTAGAAAGTGAATGTCTGCTGGAAAGACAAGACTTGAGGCTAGTTAATTGGATTACAAAACATGTAGCTAAAGAAACGAATAATTACTAAATTAGGTGTCACACAACATATTTAGTATTACAGAACTTGCAAGACTTTTAAAGTTTTTTTAATTATTTTTGTTACCGGTAACAGTTTTGCAACAACCCAAGATTGTACATTTCTGTTGTGCGTGTTCCACCGAAAATAAACCTTTAAATTGGCTACAAAGCTATAAGCCTAAAATACAGAAAACGCCACGTTTATTCTAATCTGCACTACTTTATTAGTAACGTATTTATTTGTTTGGCTCTGTTAAGCTAAACACTGATGGACCTTTAACATATTCTTGCAACACGTATCCAATCACCTGGCTATAAAGCACCAGCTAACGCTTGCAGTTTGGATGGATTTCCAACTTGTTGCTTCTTTCGGCTTCATATGTATACGCGTGAGAAAAGCCGCTAGCAAGCCTACTGGCCAGTAGACTAAATGCTTAAGAACTAACCAGGTACTAGCAAACTAAAAGTCAGGTACAGCCAATTAGTTGGTCAGCTAGCCGAGACATTTAGACTAACGTTATTTACGAAACAAGACTGTTGCCCATCTAGTACTTAAACATAATTCGGCTGTTAGCCTAGTACTATAAAGTTAGTCAAATTTATATTTAAAATGTGTATCGTTCATTTGCTCGATATGATTGGAAAAGCAGCATGTTAGCGTTTTTTTTAATTTCCAAAAACTAACGTTAGATAAATGTGTTAACCACTTGATGATATGCTATTGTTAAAAGACAATATTGGCATATAAAAACGTCAGTGAACTACCGTTAATTAGATTGCTAGCTCGAAATCTGCTAACCAAAACCTCGGCTTAAACTCGCAAGCTAACTTTAGCAAACGTTAATTCCGAGTGTTTGAGCTGGCCAACTAGCTAGCTACCACTGGGAGATTAGCTAGCAGCCAGAAGGTCAACTAACGTTCGTTAGCTCTACACTTCTAGTCAGCTGTCGGTAAAAAACTAGCTAGAAATGCACACGCGTAGTATGCGGTGGGTTGATAGAAAAATAACCATCATCTGGGTAGCTGGTCATTTTAGCAAACAAGTTAGCCAAGTGGTCTGTCGTGTGGACTCCATTTAGCGAATGTTGGTCATATACCCAATGTAAGATAACGTTAACTGAGCTAGCTACTGTTGTTTTAAGGCTGTCGGAGGAAACTACAGCCTAGATGGCCGTTGTATATGTAGTGTTTAGGTGGATGGCTATCTAGTGGAAGCTAGCTGCTTTGTGATTTAGTTTGAGTCATTTCTCCATGCAACTGAACTGACGGATTTATGAGTAGCTCGCAGTGACTACTACTAGCTGACTACAGCAGTAAAAGGCGACCTATACATGGTAGCTTGGAAGCTAGCAAACTGGCGAATGGTAGCTACAACCGAGTAACCTTTCTACAAGAGTCCTAGCGAAAATTAACTGACGAACGTAACGAAAAAGCAGACACAGCAGAACCCGCTAGCTAACTAGCAATGGACAGGACTCAAAAAGCCCAGCTGGCTAGCTCACCTAAGCTAGCTAGACACCTAACGTTACCGCAGCAATAGCAAGATCTCTTTAAGTCTTGTGGCAAAGTTTACTGGGTCGGCGGAATCGAATTTGTCCCTTACCTTGCTGGTCTGATAGGCCTCGAAGGCTCTCAAGGCGCTGTCAGTAAGTTTAACGTGAAAGACGGAGACGTTGCTGCCATTGCTCACTCTTCCACAGGACAGTCCGTAGCACTGCTCCTCCTTCAGCGCCGCCATCTTGCTACCATTTCCACCACGCTCACGCGCCCCCTCAGTAAACGCAACAAAACTCCCTTTGGCCAGAAATGAATATTCATGAAGCACTAGCGGCATGCATGAAAATGTAGGCGTGGTTTAGTAACAAAAAAACTGAGGCATATTAATTAATCATTAGTCACTACCATATCTCCGCCTCTATTATAAATATGTATAAGAACGTGGGTGTGTCCATACGTTTGTAGGCCGGGCATCGGGAGCTTTGCATGCTCGCGAGCCTTCTCGCACTGGCTAAGAAAAACGTCATGCATCTTTTCGTTCATAGATACGCTCTCTCCAGGACAATTCCAGTGTCATTACTTATTAATAACCTGGAACGAAATGTGAGGAGACTCCCCGTGAGTCGTTTGCACCCTGGGTCTTTTGGGAAAGTGCGTAGGAAGGGGGAAACATGAGGCCAGCGAATTGCGTCAGTGGACGTCAAAGCGTGACACAATCCATCATACAGGAAGGTCCCGTTAAAAAGGATATTTACACGTAATCTGCGCAGTTGTTTCTGTTAGTGGTTAAAACCCTCTAATCTATGATGAACCACCATTACTCGCGAATAAAAAAAAAATTAAAAACAACTAGTGTAAAAAAAACGACAAACACTACCATAAGCCATCCGGACAAATAATTTAAGCATCTTATTAACATGTCCTGTTATTGTAATATAATTATGTAGTAAACAATATATACTTACCGAAAATAAACATTGTATTTATTTCATGAAATTGCACGAAAAACGATATGTTAAACATACAGAATTTAAGTATTAGCGTTGAAAAAGCTGAACTATCTCAATTGCAATTTGTCTTCTTGTCCCTTCTTGTTTGAGGAAATATGAAAAAATGCGTTGACGCAAAAGAACACAGCCTGCTGGGACTGGACACAGAGAAAAACAGGACAATCTTTTTTTAATTTTTTCAGTAGACGGTAGTTGGAAGAAACCAGTGACTAACTCCTCTGGAGTTTCACCCACTAGCAGAAGGAAATATCACAGCTTCCAGCTGGTCTCCCCAGTTCCCCCCTCACTGCTGACCGAGAAATAAGCTGCTTGTCTGAATGAAACTGAACAGAGAGCCATAACCACACAAAAACTCCACTTTTACTTTTACTGGGGGCATTAAAACTGAGGGAGTGATGAATCTGGAACTGATGGACAGAGATGACTCATACGTGTAGGATGGAATAACATATAAAAAAAAAAATAAAAAAAAAAAAAACTTTTGAGAACCTTATCCTAAACAACTACTTTACAGAATGCACTGGAGTTTCCGGCTGTGAGACTTTCAGACTGGGCATATGGCACAGGAGAAATAAAATATAAAGATTAACACGATGATGGGCTGCATTTCAACATGATTTCCAGGACATGTCACAGAACTGTAGCGGAGTAAAACACATAAAACCTCGTGTTACCACAAGGAGCAATATGTTAAACGAACCTGTGTGAAGAGAATGTTTTCTTAAAGAACTGAAAATGTTTTTATTCATATTAATGGCAAAACAAGACCAGGAAACAGGCATACAAACATGGCTTTAATAACACTATAGGCTGTAGAGAAAAAAAAAACAACAACAAAAAAAACATCTTGAAATCAAGAACATCTCAGCAGTCAAGAGGAATTTCGCAAGAAATGTGATCTGTGAAACTACCACCCTCTCACCAAGCAGGCAGTTTTTACCACTTTATTTAACATCGGCATTCGACAAGTCTCTTGTCAGACTAACAGATTGTAGTACATTTTTAAAAAATACATATTAACAAGGATTTTTGTCCAAGTTCACCCCCCCCCCCCACCACACATCCCCCCAAAATTGCACCAGACATGGCACTTAATTTTAGTCGCTACTTTTAACAACACGGCACGTCGGGCTCCGGGATTTTTAAGCCGAAGCATTGCTGCCAGCGGTGTCGTCATTAACCGCGAGAACGCGGGTCTTAACTCCGAAGACGCCAGAAAAGCGACTACTCCGCCTGTCAGAGAGGGATCAGCTCGGCTTATGACAACAGCTCCAGCTGTCTGAGTTAATGAATAACATGTAATACCCATTACCCCACTCCCAATTCCTCTCCTCACCCCCACGATAACAGTCCAATGGTCGCGCTGTTGCTTCTTTACCCTGCCACGGGTTGGTGGACGGTGTTTAACTCTGTCTGCTAAGAACCTCGTACCTGGACTCAGCCGACGACAGCATGAATTAGAATAAGGTCTCGTTTTTCACGTCTAAAAAAGATTTTAACACACAGTCTGAGCTTTTCTTGTCTCTTGCCTTTTCGCGAAAAAAAATGGCTACAGGAGACAAGCTTAGAAACAAGGCTGCATCCCAGGGAAGCTTGAAGACAGCTTCTCCACTGACAAAACTTCAAATATGTTTGTTTTCTTTTTTGTCCAGATCTTTGTCAGAGCTGCTGATTTTCTCACTCCCCTTACTGATCCCACTGAACCCTCGGTCCAGCGCGAAGCCGGGCGATAATTTTAAACTGCTTTGCAAATCCTGGTGATTTAAAAGGACCTTTGGCTCTCCGGGGCTGCAGTTGAACCAACATATACACATACACCGAATGCACCTCGTGAGCAGCTTGCAGGCCCTCGAGCTTAAACACCGATCACACAGCTCAACTTCAACCGAACTTGTTCAGCTTCAACCTTAACCTCTGGCTGCCTGTAGCCCGTTAGCATCACTAGCGCTCAGGTCCAACCCAGTACTGGCAGAATGAGAAGGCATGTGAAGCAACAGAACGCAATTCATCCTGCAAAAAAAAAAAAATACCCAGCGATTTCACAATGCTCTTCTCCAACACGCCTTAATGTCTGGAGTCCACATACAGGGCCGGGTCTAGAGCAAGAAAAACATCTCTTTGTTTTCCATCTGTGACACAAACAAACACCTCCGACCAATAAATATGACAACACAAACAGTCCTGTCCTTCCATTCATACAGCAATCCTTCAGCTTAATAGAAAAAAAAACATTATCTGAACAACAACGCTAAATCAATGTAAAAAGAATATACAAAAAGATTTTGGAAGGATCCCTGTGTAACAAAAAAAAAAAAAAAAAACTTGGTCCCAGAAATATCAAAGGGGGGTAGAGCAAGCCTCCCTGTGGAATTACTACCCAGACAATTACTTGAGCTGCAAAGGTCTTTCTTCTGTATCTGCAAAAACAAAAACACATTAAAAAATCCCAACAATTATCAGTTCAGCCCTTCCCAGCATGCATGGTCTGCTGTCAATCACTCTCCCCAGTTCCCAGTGGTCGATTAAGGTCTTTCTCACTAAACAGAACAACAGTATTACGCTTAGTGCTCGTAATTTTATGCATTTACAAGATGGTGACAGAGGCTGAGGCCAGACTGACTGAAAAGAGAGCATCCACGTAAGCTTTAGGGCTTCAGCATGAGGGCCATCCTCTTAGCAGGAGAGCCAAACACCAGATAGAAACATCAGATAGATACATATACACATCGAGCCAGCTGAATGTTAGCCAGTTGAGATTAGCAACTAAATGCTCAGTTCATACGCATTCACAATCATTACTTCAGGAGGGGGGGAGAGTTAAATAGCACTGGCAGCCATAAATGTCTCAGCGATATATAACAAACACATTTAAAATGAATGTCACTTCATATATGAACATGAACGAGACAATAATTTTAGAGTCTATTCATCCATCCAGTTCTGTCCTTCAAAAGATTTCACGGAAACGACGGCGTGTGAAAACTGCCGCAGAAATTAGGACTGAAGGCCACGAGGACCGATAAGGGCAGGAGTCCCAACCGCCCAATCAGAGTGCGGCCCTCCTGCCCAACCGCCCAATCAGAGCGCGGCCGCAGATCGGCGGCTCTCTTTTGCAGGAGCGGGAAAAGTCCACCGACACCCCGGTCCTGGTCTGTTTCAGTTTCTGGCGGCGATGACCACGGACAAGGCGACCCCGCCGATGGCGACCGCGGTGGCCCCGAACAGCCATTTCCAGGTGACGCCCTGAAAGGGGGAGAAGAGAGAAGAGCGCCGCCGCGTTTACCAGACTGGAGCGACTCTCGATCGAAGCACCTCGCGGGCGGGCGCACGACGGTCACGTTTTTGAACTTTCAAACGCGTTGACGCGGCGTGCCAATGTCAGGTCGCACCTGCGAGGGTCACGCGGGTCGCTGAAGGTTATCTCGCCGCCTGGCGGGGTTGGGGAGCTGCATTTAAACAGCGAGCAACTGGAGCACACGCACACACGTGCACACGCGCGCACACACACACACACAGGCAGCACTGTCCTTCAGAATCCATCTCCGCGTCAACAAAATTTCACAACGCGAGGCCATTTCCTTTCCCTCTTGCGCAACACGAGCGATCGGGTGACGCGTCACTGCTGAGAAGGATCTATGAGGGAACATTCCATTCAGTCAAATCGCTGTGTTCTGAGAGCCAGCGCACGAGTTCCCTACAGAGCATTAGCATCTCTGACACTGCAGAGCTGAGCTGCCCAACCCTGTTCCTGGAGATCTACTGTCCTGCAGGTTTTCACTCTAACCCTAACAAAGCCACACACCTCATTCAACAGCTAGAGCAGGGCTGCCCAACCCTGTTCCTAAAGATAGACCGTACTGTAAGTTTTTACTCCCAGCCCTCACAAAACACACCTCGTTCAGCAGCTAGAGATCTCACTTGAGCTGATAATTAGCAGAGTCAGGTGTGCCAAATTACGGTCGAGATGAAAACCCACAGGAAGGTGGACCTCCAGGAACAGGGCTGGGCGGCCCTTCCGTAGGGCACGCCCTCTTTCGCTGTCCGTCTCACCCATGAGGACTTGGCCCCGTGCTTCTGCACAGGTCCAGAAGAGGGGTTCCCCAGCATCTTCTTGTACATGGCCTGCTCCGCCCCCTTCTGCTCCGAGTGCTTCTTCACCAGCTTGGAGAGCTCAGCGTGGATGGTCTGCGGAGAGAGCAGAGGGGATTGTTGGGCCAATGGCACCGTTCTGCACTGCCACGGAAGCTCGGTGCGACACAAAACCTCATTTTTATCATCACGGACACAGAAAAGACCACAAGAATTACACCTTAACAAAGTTGCATTTTCCACTGATTAAAAAATCGTAATACACTTACAGTTATACAAAAGGGAGCGTGTCTTAGTAGCACTGCCAAAGAACACGATGTGGAAAAATCAACAGTGTTTGATAAAAAACAGAGCCAGAACAAAATCAAACAGTTAAAGGCACTTATGAATGCCCTATCCTTATTACCACTGGTAGAGTTTATCTGCTGATTCAAACCAAGGTTATAGCTACAAAATGAGAGTAGCCAATATGAAAAACAACGTGACTTTAACGTAAGTAACAATCGATAAAGAGCTTGTTTGTTAAATTGGTTTATCTCGACATCGCTCTCCAGGTCTCAACGTTACGAACGTTTCAGAGATACAAATGAACCCAAACGCTCATGTAAGATTTGTGCTGTGCATTCCCCTGGCTGCATTTTCTCTGAAGAGTCACATGGTTTCCCCGCTGATAATAAATAGGAACCTCGCTTTACCTAGAATGTTCAAGGGAAAAAAATGTGACATAACTGGCTCAAGCAGGCACTTTCATCTACAGGTTGACGCCGTGCTCCAAGACCTCGCTGCAGTTCACAGGAACTGACACAACGTCACAGAGAAAGTGGTTTCCCCTCAGTGAGGAAGTGGGAGAGCGCGCTAGAACAATACGTCTATTCACAGATTTACACCGCATCAAATGTGGCAAGCAAGTCATGCTAACGGTCCCATGTGAAGTAGTCTTTCTGATGGTACCAGCTATGATGGTAACCTGAATGCCTTCAAACCACTTACAGACCGCATCACTGTGCATACCCCAACTGCTGTGCCCTAAAATATAATGCACATACCAGTACAGGACACCCACCTCAGGGGTTTTCTGTTTTGACCTTCAATACAACAACCACTTACACAAAATAAACCAGGTGAGGTGAGTTAACTGTGTAATCAACTGCTTTAATTGATCAATTAAGTGCCGAGTAAAAAACAAAGGCCAGCAGACCCTGCGGCTCTCCAGGACCTGGGTTGGCCACCCCTGCCCTAAACTCTAGTGCACACTCCAATATAGAACACCCTAAACTCTAGTGCAAACTCCAATATAGGACACTCTAAACTCTAGTGTACACTCCAATATAGGACACTCTAAACTCTAGTGCACACTCCCATGTAGCACACCCTAAATTCTAGTGCACACTCCAGTACAGAACACCCTAAACTCTAGTGCATACTCCAGTACAGAACTCCCTAAACTCTAGTACACACTCCAGTACAGAACACCCTAAACTCTAGTGCACTCTCCAGTACAGAACACCCTAAACTCTAGTGCACACTCCAGTACAGAACACCCTAAACTCTAGTGCACACTCCAGTACAGAACACCCTAAACTCTAGTGCACTCTCCAGTACAGAACACCCTAAACTCTAGTACTCCAGTACACACTCCAGTGCATACCCCAGTACAGAACACCCTAAACTCTAGTACACACTCCAGTACAGAACACCCTAAACTCTAGTGCACACTCCAGTACAGAACATCCTAAACTCTAGTGCACACTCCAGTACAGAACATCCTAAACTCTAGTGCATACTCCAGTACAGAACATCCTAATCTCTAGCGCATGGCCCAAGTGCAGCTGGGAGCATACTCTCCGGCAGACTCTGAGATAAGGCGCAGGACCGGTGAAAAGCGCGGCGGCGAGATTACATAACCTGCCCCCGTCCTGCGCCGGACGGCGCGCTCCGTCCACGGAACGGGCCCGGAACGAGTCGCGAAAAGCAGAGCGGACCGCCTACAGACAGGCCGCGGCTCGAGATCCGCCACAGAGCCACCCTCACATCCCTCT
The DNA here is from genome assembly GCA_025169545.1 of Anguilla japonica. Taxonomy (NCBI): domain Eukaryota; kingdom Metazoa; phylum Chordata; class Actinopteri; order Anguilliformes; family Anguillidae; genus Anguilla; species Anguilla japonica. Next base: position 7,314,606 of record CM045886.1, read on the forward strand.
GAATGAGGAACAAGCGCTGTTTACCAAAAAAAATAAAAAATAAAAAAAAATAAATAAATAAAGAGCCAACTGCACAGGACATGTGCGTTTTTTTTTTTTTTTTACAGCCGACTCAGGGAAAAACAAACACAAATGAGGCCGTAAGAAGCCGGCTGCCCTCTGATTGGGCCATAAAACCACCCCCCCCCCCCCCCACCTCCGGCAGGCTGGGCTCTGTCACACATGGAACCTCATCCCCTTGCCTGCGTAAGCGATGCCGTGGCAATGTTTTTCACGGGGCAAGAATGCTGGGGGGGGGGGGGGCGCATCCTATTTTCGGCAACAACGAGAAATAAGATCTACCAAACTGATGAGTGTGCAGTATGCTCGGCTTCTCCCACCGGGCACCTTCGCGC
>CM045886.1:7320000-7352500 GCA_025169545.1 Anguilla japonica
ATAAGCTGCCAAATTATGATAACACTTCATATAGATGTCCCTGTGAATCATATTTCACCATCTTTAAAGACTTGGCACGCTCATTTCCGGGATGAACTTCCGATTAAATCCATGCAGAATCACAGACTGCAGCTGGGGCTGGATCCGCCATTCTCCTTCTCCCCTTAACGACTCCTCTAATTGAATCCTTGGCTAGGTTCCAGTTCAGACTCACATTTATATTTTATGTGACGTTTCAATGACTTCTTAGGGATAAATGCAGGAACCGAAACACTTTCTGCAGACAGATTACTTTCGAAATGTTGTGTGCCTGCATGGAGACACACTCGCATACACTCTTGGCAAAAAACACCAGTCACCAATGACTTTTTGACAGTGGGCTGACTGAACAATGTAGCTAGCCAATTTGTTAGCAATAACGGTACACTACCATGAGTGAGAAAGGCCAGCCCGTTTCACTAACTAGGAAAAAAATTAATTTTTGGGCCCTTTTCAATGACAATAAATGAGCGTGGCTATAATAATGTGTTTTAGTCATTTCAAAAAACTTTGTGAACAAGAACTGGTTGAAACATCATTTGAAATACGTCACATACCAGTATCATTTCTACATATACCTGACAAGGTCAAAAGAAGAAAAATATTTTCACCAACACCCTTCCAACACATTTTTTGACTCGTCTTTCACGGCAAAATAATTTGCCGACGATTCTCATGAAGCTTGCCCCGTGATTGGGCTGGGCTACAGGACGTCCATGACTGGCTTCAAACCGAGGTTGGCGTCACCAAACGTCCGTTTTTGGTTTTTCAGGAAATCTCATTCTTCCATTATTAGCTTAACTCACAGCCTGCCTCCCTACCTCCCTACCTCCCTACCTCTCCCTCCCCCCCCCTCACCTGTGGAGCTGGCCTCGCTGACCTGCAGGGCGATGCTGTAGGAATTGACCGCGAAGGCGTAGTCGCCACGCTGGTCACCCCCAACAAAACCCCCCAACAAACCACCCACCCCACAACCCCCCCCACCAACCAAACAAGTACTCGTTCCCCTCTCCCTCTGTCCCCCCTCTCTCTCTCCCCCTCTGTCTCCCTCTCTCTTGCTCTCCCCCCTCTCACCCCTCTCCCTCTCCCCACCCCCCCCTCCCCCCCCCCTCCCCCCCCCTCCCCCCTCCCTCCCTCCCTCCCTCCCCCCTCCCCCCTCCCCCCCTCACCTGTGGAGCTGGCCTCGTGACCTGCAGGGCGATGCTGTAGGAATTGACCGCGAAGGCGTAGTCGCCACGCTGGTAGTACTCGTTTCCCCTCTCCCTCTGTCCCCCTCTCTCTCTCCCCCTCTGTCTCCCTCTCTCTTGCTCTCCCCCCTCTCTCCTCTCCCCCACCCCCACCCACCCTCCCTCCCCCCCCCCTCCCTCCCTCCCTCCCTCCCTCCCTCCCTCCCTCCTCCCTCTCCCCCCCTCACCTGTGGAGCTGGCCTCGGTGACCTGCAGGGCGATGCCGTAGGAGTTGACCGCGAAGGCGTAGTCGCCGCGCTGGTAGTACTCGTTTCCCCCTCTCCCGTTTCCGCCCGGCCAGCGCGATCCTCTCCGGGGGGGGCAGGAGCTCCAGGTCGGGGGCGTCCGTGACCTCCAGGAGGCGCACCTCCAGAGCCAGGTCAGCCTCGGGTCCTACAGCTGGAGCAGCGCTGCCCAGGGCACAGAACGCAAAATCATAAAAATACATAATGAGGGGAACAAGTCATTCAGCACTGAAGCGGGTAGTTGGCACCACTACTGCACTGAGTGGGCCAGCAGTCTCCACCTTGACCTACTTTAAAATCATATCAGAACCAGGGACTCGCGCCATGGAAATTCTGCTGCCGATATCAATAACCAATACTTGTCTGGCCGTATCGACCGAGGCTGAGACTCACGCTGCCCGGTTTTTTACGCTATAGCTGTAAAAACGCAAACTTGCTGAAAATTAAGTCCGACGACCTCTTTCTGGAAACTACACTAGGCATTGATTATGACTAAAAAAAAGTATGAGCAAAAGTCGATTACGTGGAGTTCCTGTTCTGAAATAACACTGAATGAAAGACTGAAACAAAAACACAAAATTCAAACATGGTTTAGTCTTGAAGAGGAGGGGGGGGCGGAAGACATATTACGAGAAAGCAAGCTAAAGGCTAACAGATGACAGCAGCACCGGTGCAGCGATGCACCTGACTGCTGTGCCAGCAGCCCTGCGGCGCAGCACGTTAGCACTTTAGCGTCACTCAGGGAGGGAGGGTATCAATCTGCAGGGCATTCAGCCTCGAAGCCCAAAAAATCGGGCAGCTGTACTCCTCCCGTACAAGCATTGCTTAAACAAGAACCGCGCCGCACGGGGAAAGCACAGCAGTAAGGGAAAGGGAAAGAGCATTCTCCCCACCTTCCCAGGTCCCCGTAGGCGTATCTCGCGCTGGTCTGGACGAGGGCTTTTTCGTTCATCTCCATCAGCTGCACCGTGAGATCCAGCGCCTGAGAACACACAGAGCAAAGACCGTTCACACTGCATGAAGCTAACGGGCTGCATGAAGCCATCACACTGCATGAAGCTAACACACTGCACGACGCTAATACGTTGCATGATGCTGACACACAGCCTGACGCTAACGCACTGCATGATGCTAATGCGCTGCACAACGCTAGCAAGCTGCACGAAGCTAGCACACTGCACAAAGCTCACATGCTGCACGACGCTAACACACTGCATGGTGCTAACACACTGCATGGTGCTGACACACTGCATGGTGCTGACACACTGCATGACGCTGACGCACTGCATGACGCTAACACGCTGCATATAGCACCATTCAGCATAACACGCTGACGCTAATATGTCGAATGGCGCTAACACACTACACAACAATAACATACTGCATGAAGCTAACAAACTGGACTACGGTAACACACTGACTGCAGTACTGCTGGAAAATCATCACCTCTCACTAGAACGCCTAACAATACTTTCTAATGGCATTTCAGTTTGAACACAATTGTGTACACAATTTTGAGATCTTGTAGGCCCCACGCATTCCAAGTTGAAGAACAGATAGCCCCCACCTGTATGACGTCACCGTCCCCAAGGGTGAAAGAGAGGTTAGGATCCTCGGCCACAGCGGTGCCATCGGCCAATGAGATCTTCAGATGAATTTTAACATTTTGCCCTTTCTGTGGCCTGCTGTCAAGCCCGTTCCCAGCTTCCAGAACCTTCTTCTTAAGCTGCCCATTACCTGGGAACATGAATACCTTATGAGGTTCCTACTGCGCACAATGCACAGCAGATTAATTTCCGCATTTCAAACTTCCTGATCGACAGGTCCTCACATAATTAGATTTTTACCACCATTGGAAATGTACAAACAGTGCCTTCCTCCTCCAACCGACATCATTGGACCAGTCCAAAATGAACCCAGTGGCTGCTTCTCAGTTACATATCTGATTCTATTGTTTAGGCCATGCAACCAATTTACAGTCATGTACACACTGAGAAAAAGAGGACAATACCCGTTACCCGTGATTTATGAATACAGTGTTGACCAAAAGGATAATGAAAGCTGAGGAACACGCGGGGTGTTTAAGCGTGAAGCTGCAAATCCGAACCGTAGCAAACTGAGTAAAATCCAAGCTGTCAATTTAGCAAGAATTCCAGATGGGGAAACAGGAATAAGAATTGTGAGGGACAGGGTTTGGTTTTGAATGCCCCCTTAGTCTGAGTCAAAGTAAAATAACAAGCACACCCCACATCTCCAGAAAAATGAATGAATGAATGAATGAATGAATGAATGAATGAAATAAATAAATAAATAAATAAATAAATAAATGTCTTGTTGCATAGCAACGGCGATCTGTCATACCCAAAACGTCTAGCCACTCCTCTGCCGGGGCTACGGGAGGGTTGATCACAGACTCCGTGACTCCTCCTCGTTCCTCCTCCTCCTCTCTCTCTCCAGCGTCTGCCAGAGGGGGAGGTCCTTCAGTATGTCCGTCATCAGAATCGCTGGGACTGGGCAACATCTCAAATTCTCCCCGCTGTCTGTCGCGGGCCCTTGCCCTGGCGGGTCAGCCAACGGCGGTTCTGAGACGACAGTGCCGTCGACCGGACTGTCACCAGCATCCGAAGCCCCGCCCACCGGCCTGTCACCAGTGTCCGAAGCCCCGCCCACCGGCCTGTCACCAGCATCTGAAGCCCCGCCCACCGGCCTGTCGCCAGCATCCGAAGCCCCGCCCACCGGCCTGTCACCAGCATCCGAAGCCCCGCCTACCGGCCTGTCACCAGCATCCGAAGCCCCGCCCACTGGCCTGTCACCAGCATCCGAAGCCCCGCCTCCACCACCAGCAGCCAGCTCCTCTGTATCGGCCATTTCGCTCAGATCAGAAGAACCTGAAATTTAAAAAAAAAAAAAGACCATTCCAGTGTCCTGTAATTTGTCATCTAGCTCACACCATGTCTGAGGACTAGACTGCTGACCCCCCAACTAAATGAAAAAATTTAACTCCGTAATTATGTTTGGAAAGTTTCAAAAGACATGGGCATCGGTATCTTGTGTTTGTCAGAGCCTGGCTGCACTGTATTTGGATGACATTACTGTAACACACTCTGGATATCTACTAAATCTAAACATATTGATAATGCACAAATGAACAAAACAATACCACAATACCAAACGTTATTGAATCTCCGCTTGGAAAAGGCCTGGAATATGAAATTGGGTAGAACACTGACTTTTCCCAGAAAGAACGAGAACATAATTTTATACACATTTTTAAAAATGTGTTGTTAGTTGTTACTGTAATGTTTTTGAACTAGGAGAACAGTCCTAATAACGTGCATCTGAATGTTAGAATTATTTTAATACTCAATATCCAGACTGTTGGTCCTTTCTTCAGTTTGAATTTGTACTGTCAGAAGTGAATTCTTGCAATGATGCATGTGTATGTTTGTCTTGGTCTTATGTTCTCCTGAAATTTTTCTGATTGCAACAAGTGTAAATGCCAATATAATTATCTGCAAAGTTATCCCAGAAAGACTGCTTTTGTTTTAGATTTCTTGATACCGGTCGCTAACCAACGATGGCCAATGTCGAACAAAAATTAATATCAACTATCATTCAGAGTTAAAATAAGCGCGTTACCAGTTCTCAGGTGCTAACGCGCTACAACTACCTCCCTAATGATAGCTAGATGCTACTGTTCTCCGTTTAGTTAGACTTACATGCACACGTTCAGCTTGCTAGTTGGCAAATACTGGCAATGCGCAAATATAGTTTACCAGTGGTGCTACTTTCAAGGTTTAGTCCCCAATTTTCATTGCATATCAAGGTAAAGTGTTTCGAGAACTTTCTAGGAAGTTTTCCAGTACTGCTGCAGCGTTAGCTAGCTCTAACGTTAGATGAGTATACTGAGAAGAATGTCTGCTAGCTGCAATTGCAGAAAACGCCTGACATTATTGCGTCCTACCTTGACAGGGCGGTAGCGGCTTAATCAGGCTTTAAAATTGATACGTTTCAACCTTTAAAAGACACACTTCAACCCGTGCTGACGCAGGTCGCCAACTAACAAGCTTTACGGACAGCTACCATAAAGCTAACGCTTCCTGCTCACCTTGGACCCCGGCGAAACGAATGGTTCTCTTCCTGCGCAATTACCAAATCCTATTGGCTTATCTCTCACACAACAATTTTTCTATTGGTTGCTCATGTTCACGCTCCTCCCCAGGACATAGAAATCTAACCAAAACCAAGTATTGTGACAGTTCGCCAGTACTCTGGACGAGTTAAACTAATTAATTATTTTAGCACATTCAGGCGGAACAGAAGTCCCCCCGCACTACAAAGATGCAAAGTATTTTCCTATTTCTGTAATGAAGGGGCACAATCCTTTGTTGTCAGTATTCATGTTTCACTGTTGCATGTTCTCTTTTGTGCAATGTCATGAGGGTACACTTTCTATTTAAACATCATTGAATTCAGACATAAATGCAAAATAAACTCATTGTTCTTTCATGATTGTTGAAACATGATCAGAATAATGCACACTGTCCAGTTAATAATAATCATCATTAAAACATGAATTATACTTCTCAGGAACATTGGATAACTATTAGGGCTAGTTTAACACACCTTAGCTTCACTTCCCACAGAGTAGATTTAATAACCCACCTATATTCTGGTATTGTTGCACAGTAAAAAATGATGAATTGCTCAGCGAGTGATTCTCAATGAAGATGAAGATTTATGACTTTCCACTTATGCAGTCCACATTCACACAAAAAGGCCAGAACCCTGCCTTTCCTGGCTCTGAATAAACTATAAATTAACATTATAGTGCTGAACATGTAATGCTGTTTGTTCCATTGCTGCCGTTCGGAATTAATGACAGCAAGTCGGTGGTGTCTGGATCCTTGGAACAGGAACCAGTGAGGTGGAGGAAGCAACAGATGGTGCTCAGCAGCAGTTCTGAACAAATCTCACATCCCCCCCCCCCCCCCCCCCCCCCCCCCCCCCCCCCCCGTGAACCCTAAATCAGGAAACAAATCATGGCATACAAAGCAGAGCGCAAAAAAAAAAAAACGAAATCTTTCTTTGTTCAGTGAAAATTTACAACTGCAGCTGCTAGACGACCTGTTATACAGACAAAAGATAGGAACGAGCAAAAAGGTCCAGGCTTGAAGGTGATTGGATTGAATTCAGCCAAGAAGGTTTATAAGATTTCATAAACTTGTGTCAGGGAAGCCAAAGACATTGTTGTCTCTAACCCCCACCACCTATATAGTCACTAATGGTAGACTATATATATATATATATTCACCACTTACTAACCTTTGTTTACACAGGGTAGGTTGATGCAACAGTCTTAGGAACACCCTGATAACTCCTCTCTCAAGTGGCCTAACCTGCATGTCTTTGGATTGGAGGAGGAAACTGGAGTACCCAGGAGAAAAACCCACATGGCCCCAGCCCAGATTCAAACCCAGGACCTTCTCGCCGTGAGGTGACAAACGCTATCTGCTGCACCACTATGCCATCCACATCGACTTATTTGATTATTGACACTGACTGGACTTATTTTGTTCTAATCTTGTCCTTCATAGCAAGCTGCTATGCATATATCAAATATGGTAAACTGTCCGGCCAGATTAAACGAAAAACCTAGAGATCAAATTTAGCTGTTGTAGCGAGGCAATTCAGTTCTCCAATAATGCAAATAATAAACTCAAGAGCATGTTTTGGGAAGCTAGTTCACGCTACAAACCGATAATAATGCAATAATGCAAATGAGATTCGGAAAATGAGTTATTCATGAGTTATTCTACCCCTCTGCTCTAATTTTATGGAGTTTGGCACTTAGGAAGAGTTATGGAAAGCCAAGTTTAAGCATGATTAAGTACTATGCATGATTAGCAAGCCCAGAGGACTTCAGAGATGGTTAACGGGGCCTAGTCTTCGAAACGAAAAGCTTACCTTCAATTCAATTATTATGGAGCCTGCAGTGAAGCTGGTTTAAGAATAATCCTTCACCATACTGGGGAGGATGCATTTTAAAAGAGCAGGTTCCTGAAAGAAGATTTAAGACAAACCAGCGAGAATGAAGCCCCCTAAGAAAAAATGACTGCCTGTATGAGAGTGCAGAGTGGCCATAACTGAGAATAGGTCTAATTTTTAAAATCACATTTGAATTTATTTTTGCACCCCCCCCCCCCCCCCCCCCTCTCCATCCTCTGGGCCTCATGGACCGTCACTGGGCTGCAAGAAGGCCCCGCCCAGCCCAGCCCCTAGAGCGAGTCTCTTATCCAGGCCCCCCCCCCTAGCCCCTAAATCACTCCAGCACCCCGCATCGACCAGGGACTGTGGATTATCTTTGAGCATTTAAACCCTTCAGTGGCTCATCAGTCACACTCATATTTCTATACCTTTTTTTTTATATATGAGAATTTGGAGAGGTTCATAAATCCAAAACAATAGAGCCAACTAAAACTTCCCAGATGCTGTGATGTAAAGAGGAACAGATGAATACTGTATTAGGCAGGCACATACATGGATTCATGTCACCACTGGATATTCACGTATTCATAATTCATCACGTCACCATCAAAGTGTGCCACCCCTTTTAATGGTTGGCCACAGAACAGTGTTACGATTCACCGGAATGACTGACTTCAAACAGCAGCATAATTTTTTGCCCGATTTCCACCGGAGCTGCTCAACTGTGATTAGTTATACCTCAACGAGGGGGGTCACCGTTTCACTGCGTTAATTAATATGCGCACCTCCCGTGGAGGAGGAATTGGGGGGGTGGGGGGGGAGGGCTACAATTCACATACCAGCCGAAGCCTTAGCCCTACTCAAGGACACTCTTCTCCCCCTCTGGAACGGTGCGTGTGATTTGTTTGTGCTGTAAACCGACCCCCCAGGGAGGAGGAGGAAGCTGGTGGAGAGCGGAGACCTCTGGCACCTCTGGAAGCACGCTCTGTTGTGCTTTTGTGTTTTCCGAGCTCGGAATCCTGGCGGTTTGCCTGAACCTGCACGAGCCTGACGTGTGCGCGGCGGCTAAAGCTCACTGGGAACAATGTCCCCGCACACACACACACACACACACACACACACACAGACGCCGCGCACAATCAAATTCAGGATCCCACACGCACGTTGTGGTACGTCTCATGCAGCGAGGCGGTTCTTTGTGTGTGTGTGTGTGTGTGTGTGTGTGTGGGGGGGAAGGACACGCAGTTGTTGGGTTTCTTTTTTAGCTGCGACCGGCAGCTCTATAGCTCTGTCTGTCGGTCGGTCGGTCGGTCGGTCGGTCCACCGTGTAGCGGCCACAGTTTTCGCCCCAGGAGGCTGAAATTTGGCACGGACGTTGGTCATGACCGAAGGTAGAGCTGAGTAACTTTCAGGCCGATTGACCAAGAGGGGGCGTGGCCTATCACAAAAAGGCACGTAACTCCCGAATGGATTCACAGATTTGCACAATATTTTGTGGAAGGGTTGGTCATGAGCCAAAGAAGAGGTCAAGTGTTTGTGTGAGGGTGTGTGCGTGGATGCACGCACGCATGGATGCATGCGCGTGTGCGGTCGCAGCTATTGTGGATTCGTGCTTGTTCCTCTTTTCACAACACAATTATTTGCATGAGGCAAGGTGAGAAAAGACTTAATATGAATGATGTATGCTGTCATCTGAAGGGTATGTTACTGAATGCCATTTACAGTATCTCGACCAGTAGAAAACACACACCCACTTTACCTTTCACAGGAGTAAAATGGAGAAATAAATCTGCCACGCTCATAAAAGGAGTCATCTGTTTTATTTGACTTTAAACATATATTTACAACGAATGAACTTTTAACTGACAGGCAAAAAGTAGTGACTCAAACAACGGAGAAAAAAAAAATCAAATTACATTTATTATTGATGCAGTTTTTTCATCTTTCTTAATAAGCAACATTTTTGTTTTTCTTTCAGTCTAAAGAAACTTTACAATATAAAGAAACATACAAAGGACATCTTTTATCACCTACACAAGACACCTAAGTCCCTAAGACAAAGATCTGATCTACCCTACCATGAGATACAAAGCAAACCAAAGAGACAGACTGCTTCATATTGAATACTGCCGTGTCGTCAGAAAAGACAATAAACGGTACAGGAGAATCCTCTGAACCCCCGCCCCTTGCCCCGCCCCCACCCTCCCTCCCCACCAATCAAAAATTCTTCCTAATGTTACAGTATAATACATCATCACAATAGAAATACAGAAATGGCCAACATTGCAATTGTTATACATAGCGATTGGGAGAGGTTCAGTGAGCATCAATCTATACAATGCTATTTCAGGAGAGAATAGCCAGGAAACACACATTTTTTTCCCCATCATTATTACATTTGATCTATTTATTTAAAATGAGGTTTCTTTTAAGTATTTTTTTTTTCCTTTTTAAAGTTTTTATTTTAAATAGATAAAAATCCTTCATATTAAAGACTGCAATATGTGGTCCCTTGTTGTTTTAAAGAGACGATGTCCTTCATTTTAACGCTGTGATGTCATAAATATTGTTTCTGCTAATTAAAAAAAAAAAAGATTAGAGTTATGATCATCAGGGTACATTAAAAAAGTGCAAAGTGAGGATGATGCAGTAGAACAGAGGCATCCAATCAGGTGCCACGGAGGGCCGAGAGTATGCAGGTTTCCAACCAATCACTGCACCCGCTGGTTTCACTAATTAACACAACCTTCAACCAGAGAGGAGGGAACTAATTCGCGAAACCCACAGGTGCAGTGATTGGTTGGAATGAAAACCTGCACACACTGGGCTTTCCCTGGCACACGATTTGGCACCACCGCAGTAGGGGGATCTAGCTCAGTGACCCTTTCTTCTGAAGGGCTCTTACACGCCTGGACTGTAACCAAGGTGAGAAATACAGGTCTCCTGCTGGCTCACAGTCACCCCCAATTTTACATTCGACCCCGCATTACACTTTCCGCCCTCATTAAAATCTAATACCAGCCCTTGCACTATGTGTTTGCAGTACCCATTTTATTTCTATTTAGGACAATACCATACGATCCAAAATGTATATAACATCAATTAAAATTGAAATTCATTATTCATCATTTGAATTCATTATAATTACTGTAAATGTCTTTTTTCCTTTTAATTCCTATTATCACGTTTATAATTCTGAAGTTACATGTCAAAGCACACCGTCTCTTTAAATGAAAACGCGGTCAAGATTTTTTTTCCATTATTTGTTTTTTTTTTGTTTGTTTTTTTTTTTTTTTAAGTTGTATTCATTGGTAGTGACTGACATATCAAAACATGTCAATGATATCAAAATGCATTATACAGTATTTACAAAAAATAAAATCGAGGAGAAATAAAGAGAGAGAGCAGGGACAGGGCGGAGAGATGGGCGGGGACAGGGAGGTGTGTGGCCCCCCCGGGCCGGGCAAAGGGACAGGGGAGTGAGTTTGACATCATTACCATCTGACCCAGAAACTTCATCTGAGTTCCTTCCAGATAATAAGACCAAAAAAACAATCAAACAAAAAAAAAAAACAACAAAAAAAAGTTAGCTGTCAATCACACTTTAGCCACCCTGTTGTTTTTTCACCACCTTTTTTTTTTTTTTTTTGCATCAGGGCACCCAATGAAACGGACAACGTGCGGACAGTATATTTCCCATTACGGTGGGATGAGGGCGTTGGCTCTGAGACCAGACAAGTTCGGAAGAGGTATAGGACAGCACAGGGGCAGCTGTACGGTCTCTCACGGTTCCCCTTGGCCTTGCTTAGCAGAGAGACAGATTGAAACATGTGTGTGTGTGTGTGTGTGTGTGTGTGTGTGTGTGTGTGTGTATATATATAAATCAGTAGCTATGAGGTGTATGAGAGTGAGCACCAGAGTGAAATGAGCTGGGTTTGCACACGCCCATTGAGTAACTGTCTGGAGCAGCACACAGTGTTCGGGACGCCCGGGGAGAACTGAGCGCTCCACGGGAGTTTTCGAGGGGCAGCATGAGGTCAAGTCATTCCATTAGTGTGCAGGTCCAACGGGCCTTACCCCTCCCCCCCCCACACTGTAACCCCCCCCCCCAAAAAAAAAAAAAAAAAAAATTAAAATACATTGAAGAAAAAAAATTAAATTAAAAGGAAAATCCGAGAGTACACGACAGGGTGAAGAGCCTTGTGTTTTTTTTTTTTTGGGAAATGAAAAAATGAGAGACATGCAGGGTTGGCGGTTGAATCAAGATGAAACTGAGCATCGTTGCCCAGTTCAGACACTCAGAGCAGTACCGTTAAATGTGTGGAGATGCCAGAGGCCGGTGTGTAACTACTGTAACTACATTACAAAAACACGGTCAATATGTATTTGTGGGTGGGAGTGTACACACTGTCTCCACTGGGCCAAACAGGACCCTTGCCGCCCTCCTGCATGTTAGTGAACCAGTGCTAACGAACATTAATCTGGTCAGCTTGCCAGAAAGACGGCCCCTTCCCTCGAACTGAGCATGTGCAGAAAAAAAGAACTCCTCCTATGCAGCAGGGCTGGGAACTGGACAACTGAGACATGAATAAAACAGGAGACATCGCCCCAACCACTCCACCCCCCTGCCCCCCCTCCCCCCTTGAAAACACTGCAGTCAGATTTGGGGTTGTTCCGGAGGTATATATGTATAATATTTACAAATTCTATGCCCTACAGATTTACAGGCTCCAAGATGTATGCACAAGGCTGAATCAGGACATAAATTAAACGTGTACAAGCTGTGTGTAAAGAAGCAGAATCCATGTAGCAGTTGAAAAAAAAATGTACATTCAGTCAGTCCATTGCTGCAAGATATGGCAACAACCAAAATGATATATATTTACATTAGCCTGGGGGAGGGGGGGGGAGGGGGCAGAGGGAGGGGCTTGGGTGGGTGTGGGTGGTTCTAGGCTTAAGGTATTGGCTGGACTTTTTTTTTCTTCTTCATTATTTGTTGTGTTGGAATCATGGCATCCACTGAGCACTCCAATAAGCATCTCCACAATGTCTCAATGTCAAAACAACACATGACTACACTCCTGAATGCCTTGCGAGAGATTCCATAAGGAGGACTACTTCACTATAAGCTGAAGGGAGGGGGTGGGGTGGGGGGGGGGGGGGCAGAAATTCAGCATTACCAGAAGGTTCCTGGGGGAGGTGCGGAGTCATGCGAAGAACAAGGCCGACCTGCCTCGTTGCGCCAAGGCCCGGCGTTCGTCTATAATTGGCTTCCAGAGGACTGGAACCTAAAGGACGTTCGTACTTCAGACGAGTCGCGTGCCAGATGGCCGGCTCCAGCTCCTGACACTCACGTGCACTCAGGGGCCCTTCCGTACGTCGAGGAGAATAAAAATAAAATGCGGCTCCGCCGTTACCGCCGTCTGTGGTCACATGACATGGAGGACCTAGCTTACGCAATCACTGCGCCGTGCGAGAAGCGGGGGAAGTGGAGACATTTGACAAGACTTTAAAACCAAAAAAAAAACAACAAAAAAAAAAACAATACCTAAAAATATGTAAACTGAAGTGTCATTGTGCATTTTGAGGGTGTGCTTATTCTGTTGTCCATGTTGATCGGATTCAATGTGCCCTTTACAGGAAAACCCAAGAAATTTAAAACTAAATCATCGGAACAATATCAATGATAAAAAAAAAAAATCATAACAATAACAATAATATTAATAACAATAAAATAATAAACAGAATAATGAAAACCGTCCTTGCCCAACACAAGAGTACTGTTGTGTCATTTAAACAAACAGAGAGGCGCACAGCATCTGAAAGAGGTTAGATACGGACCTCGTACAACTGCTGCGCGATGAGCCGTTTTTAAAAATAAAAAACCGTTATAGAATGATGGAAAACGAGGCCACCAGCCTGCTGCTGATTGGTGGGGCCTTGCTCTGGGGGGTCCTGTGGCCCCGCCGCCCCCTCACTGTCCGGGGCCCGTCAGGAAGCCAGGGAGGCAGGGAGACTCGGTAAGGAGGCTCTTCCTGTGGCTCTGTGACTGCTTCCTGTTTCCGCCCACTTTGCACACCCTGGGATGGGCGGCGGCCTTGCCGTGAGTCCTGCGCTCCAAGGGCATCCCAGGGGGCTGTGCGGCACAGCACGCCGTCCAAGGGGCGGGGCAGGGGGGAGGGGGAGGGGGAGGGGGAGGGGGGGAGCAGCGCCAGGCGGAGCAGAATCAAGGGAGGGGGTGGGAGGGGGGAAGCGGGGGATGGATTGGGAGAGGAGGGAGGGAGGGAGGGAGGGGAGGGAAGGGGGTGAAAAAAAGAAATAAAATAAAATAAAAGATAAAATAAAAAAGAAATCACACACTCATCGTCATGTTGGGTGAATACTGCGAAAAGAGAAGAAGGGCGGGGGGGCGGGGGAGGGAGACAGATGAGAGCGTATACTCTTCATTAACCTTCCCAACTGTGAAAAAGCTACACAATGCAAGGACTGCGCTTCAATCGACCGCTACCAGACGCTAAACCCAACGCACGACGCTAACGCGCGCCACACACGCGCGCGAGCGGGCTAGCAAGTTCCTTCGTCGTAAAAAAGAACATGACAAAAATGGAAACAAAATCCGTTTGGATGAGAACGCTGGAATAAACTGAAGAGCAGCTTTCCGATTCGTTTTTGGGTCCAAAACGGGAGGCGCAGCTTCCCAGCGGACGGGAAACGTTCTCACAGTGTTACTGGAACGTTCCGTGAAGGTTTCGTGAACATTGCCGCTTACGTGGCAGCAGCACTGTGAGAACGTTTTCTGTCCGCTGGGTTGGGACAATGAATCACTTTGGGATGAGAGGACACACCCCCCAGTGCACCTTCACTCTTTTGGATCTCTTAGGTAGCCTAAGTGGAGTTTGGTACACCTGGTTTTGGCTGAAGGCACAGAGGTGTCACCCCCCTAGCAGGGCTAGGGGGTGGGGGGCAATTCCATTGAGAAAATTAACCAAAATTTATTGTCATCAATGTTTAAATTTAGATTCCCGAAATTCCCGGGGGATTTTTTAAAAATGGGAATTTCGATTCGTCTCCGGAATGGGTTGTCCTGGAGACGGAGCCGAGCCGAGGTTGAGGAAGGTGCTCTTCAGCAGTGAGGAGCGGAGGGGCATGAGGGGGAGCCGACCCCCCTCCCCCCCCCGGGGGGGCAGCTGGGATGGGTCATGTGACTGCGGCAGGGTTCAGCGGAGAGGGGGGAGGGGAGGGGAGGGGAGGGAGGGAGGCAGGGAGGCGGGGGGCTGGGTACTCACACTTTCGTTCTGGAATGGGTTTAGGAAGTTTCCCGCCATCTCCCCGTCGTCCCGCGGAGTCCCCGGCGGGTTGTTCATGCCCGCCATGTTGTTAGGAGAGTTCTGCACGGGGGAGACACAACCGGCAGCCATTTTACAAAAAACACTCATAACGCCAAAACAGCCAATCGGGACACTTACACCAATCGCCATAAAGCCTACATAACACCTGTCGTAACCAGTTATAAGCATACTACAGCTCATAACAAGAATCGTATCACTGTCATAATGCATTTATGATTGTATAATTTTAGAACAGATCCAAACATTTCTTCCCCCGTTTACCCCTAACATTAGATAGCAGTGAAAACGTAGCGCACAGAGAAGACACCGACAATCCTGGCCAATCAAAATTCACTTTGGCACACGCGCTACGTGTTCCATAAAAATAAAATTAAAAACAAGCCGAGGGTAAATCTCGCTGAACATCGATCTCCTCCTTCAGCTTCCATCACAACTAAACCGGCGTGAACGCCGAGCCAGGCGGAACCATCAACAAAAACAGCTCAACAGTAACCAGGCAAAGCAGACTGAAGGAGGAGGTTCTCCTCGCAGAGCTCCCCCTAGGGGAAGGAGCTGGTAATTGCAGCCGCACGCGGTGACTAAACAACTACCGGCAGCGACGCCGCTTCGGCTCAGACACGACGCCGCAGAAGGGCGCCAGACTGCGCAGATGGCGCCAGCACTCGTCTCCATTCGACCGCAGCCAAGTACGGCAGAACCTTTCAGACTCACCTTTGGCAACCCGTCCATGTCACCAGAACCTGCAATCAGAGAGACGAGAGACCGAGTCAATTTTCCCGAAAACTTCAAAAAGATACAAGATGCCACACGGCGTTTTTTTTTTTTCTCTCCTGGAGAAAACCCAGAGAAAGAGAGGGAGAGAAAAAGAGAGAGAGAGAGAGAGGGAGAGACAGAGAGGGAGAGAGAGAGAGAGAGAGAGAGAGAGAGAGGGAGAGATAATGCACAGTAATTAAGCGGCACTTGTTTCCAACGCTGAGGATGCTGGGAGCTTTGTCAGCGTTCACCGGCCTCTCATCTGTCGACACCTACACTTGGCCCAGGCGACTGTTTAAATATCCACTGTCCACCCTGATCAGTGCGATGCAGTCAGTGTTCCCCTGAAGCGCCATTAGAGGGCACTGTCACACCATCTGATGCAGTGTAAACCTGCAATCCTCCATGATGCTCAAGCACTCCTCGGGTTATACACCCAAGAAATCTTTTTTGTGTGCACACTCAAATGTACAATAAAATGTTTATCTCAGGATAAACATTTTAAGAAAACGTCCGTTCAAAGCTTTGAAAACACATCGGCTGAAACAGAACAATCTTCAGGTTTCCATCAGATTCGTTTGAGTGTGGGGGTGGGGGTGGGGGGGGGGTGAGGGGGAGGGTGCAATGCTTAGCAGTTGTCAATTAATACAGCGCCTTCACTTCCTAACTTTTACATGCTGGGAGAGGTTAAGGTGTGGATGTGCTGAATGCAGTATCTATTGCTATTTGTGTGCCATTGCGTGCAACAGAAGAGGGCCAGCACAGCTCACGTTACGATCATTTCAGTCTATGCCACACCTGGGGGTCATCAACATGTTTCAACCCTTCTGATGTCAGTAAAAACCAAAACTTAATTTTAGACTATTCTGAGAAAATTCAAATAAATATGTCATATATGTGTACAAGTACAATCATACAAACACACATACATACATAATAATTTTGTTCTGAACTGGCAAACAATAGATTGTCAGTTGTTTGGTGATGAGCTGGTATGTTACTGGTGTCTGAAGGGTTACTGAAGGGTTTTAAAATAACTACATGTCCCAGGTGTGGTGATCACAGAGAGGATGACTCACCTAGCGATCCGTTCATATGATGAGGCTCCATGGCGCCCATCCCTCCCATTGGTCCGTCGGGACCGGGACCCATCGGGAACTGCGAGGGGGGGGGGGATGGGTAACGAGTCAGGGGCAGGGATTTTAATTTAGCTCCCTGCCAATCTACGCATTATGGGGTTAATATTGCGCATGCAACTGAGAGCGAGCAGCAACCAGCCAGCCAGCTGGCTGCCACAGGATTAAAGAGCCAGTCCTCAATTCCGATTGTGATGTCACAGTACATCAGTGGAGTCATCAAAAATACCCCCTTCCGTCTCCATCTTTGATCTTGGTCATCTTAGAGTTTGATACCTAAATGTACATTATCCTTTCTGTACCATCAATGTTCCATGGCCCAGTGACCAACACATTTTATTGAAACCATGTGACTAAAGCTAATGCAACATAACTCACGAACAACACATTTCATTGTGTCATTGTGCAGTGTCAACAGTGTCTTTTTGAAAACGCATGGCGATAGTACCACGTATCACCAACTCAAGCGACACTTTTTCCCCCCAGTCTCATTCAGGGAAATTCCCCTGGATGACGTTTCCGTGCCTTAACATCGGTACAGCAGGACTTCAGTTCTGCCTGAATGTGCCGTGTGTAAATATCACACAGGTAAAGGAAGCACTGCAGACTGAGCGCGGGGCACTGAGAGCGTGAGGGCGAGCCGAACTCACGTTGGGTCTGTTGCCTCCCGGGCCGATGGGGTTCATCATCGTGTAGATGTTCTCGCTGGAGTTCGTGGAGTCTGGGGGGAGGCAGGGAGGGACACGTTTAAAATGGCAGCAGAGAGGGTCGTCCACAGCTCCAGGGGAAACTTACACTGCAGAGCCACAACGCTTCCACAGAGTAAGACACACACACAGAAACACACATCCAAAGTCTCACACACACACACACACACACACACACAGAATCCCACACCCAAAGACTCACACATACAAACAGAAACACACACCGAAAGACACACACAGACACGCATGCACACACACACACGCACACCCCTTTGCCTCTGGTTGAGATATTTACAGTATGACAGTCAGTATTTTCTGATAAGGAAAACACAACCACTTTCTCATGCACCTACAGACAGCTGTTGTACATGTGTTCACCTGTTTGCATGGTGCATTTTTTTTTTGGAAGGGGGGGGGATTTCTAAGGCATATCGTTTTGCGTACACATATATTCATGTTCAAAAACCCCATCATCGCCATTGCCATTTGCCACTGTTGACAAAAAGAACCTCAAACTGACTGTCTTTCATGGCAGAACGTGAAAAGCTCAATCTGGCTATGTGGTGGCTTTATGTGGGTTTGGGGGCGGGATTCCGACAGGGTTCACAAGCGAGCCGATCCTTAATGAGAGGGCGGAGAGAGAAGGGGGGGAGGGGCTTATTTTTAAACACAGTCCTGCTTTCCTGTTACTGTACTCTATGAGACACAAAGAGGATAGAGGTGACCTTGTTCCAACGTTGCAGGGAGGCAGACAGGAAGGAAAAAGCAAAGGGGGGGGGGGATGGGGCAGGGGGGGATTGTTGCTTCTCTGTTTCCCTGTCTCTGACTTCCCTGCCGTGTCTGTTTTCCCAGCTAACATAAAACGTTTCCACAATGCTGCTGCCATGCAAGTGGCAATGCCATAACATTGACGAAACGTTCCAGTAACGTTGAGAGAACATTTTGAGTTAGCTGGGTTAGCAGCTACAGCAGAAAGAAGGTTGTTGTTCCCTTTTGTTTTTTTTTATGTTCAAAGAGTGCTATGTCTGGGTTACCAAGGCAACCGATCACAATGGAGATATCAGTTGACCAAAAAAAAAAAAAAAAAAAAACAGTACAGAAATTTATAAATAATAAATACTGGACACAATGAGATTTCCTCTCCTCTCCACACCTCCGCAAACACACCATGCAACCTCAATCCCACCTATGCTGCTTTGATGGGAACTCAATGTAGTCCCCGGCCAGGCTCACAATACTGAGCCTCTCACCAGGCCTCAGGACGATCTCATGAGCTTATCACACACGATCATAGAAAGCTCATGAAACCTCATTCAACAGGAAACTCTGTTTCAGTGGTACAGTGCTGCTTAAAAACCAAGGGCTAAAGCTGTCAATATACGTAATATGAAGACAAAATGTTCGCGTTTTTATTAAAAATAAAAAAAAAAGAGGCACAAATTAAAATAAACCATATTACTTCAATAAAACTGCCTTGCATTGTACCTTAATAAAACATTAATATACTGCAGTAGTACTGGCAAAAACATGCTTTGACAACACATGCCTATACCTGTGTGGGTTTAGTGGAACCATAAACAATCTGCTACAGCAAAAGTGCTTCTCACCAACTCAAGAGCCAACTGCTAAACGCACCAGCTTTTTCCGGCAATACCTCACATGCAACCGAAACATTTCTTTGGCAGACGAGTAGAGGACAACATAAACAAGGCCGACTCCAAATTGGAATAAATCAGGAGACGTTGCCTCTTTCGATTAAGACCATCAAAGTTAAGTCACTTACTTATCGCACATAAGAATCTACTTTGCTGACAGGTTTTGATATTGTTAAATGGAACAATATGTATTTATTGCCTTTTCTGCTGATGTCAGGGGTGTTTGTGAGCTGCCATTTTCACTTATCCTTATCCCGGGCATTATAGGTCCCCAAATACGCAAATAAACAAATATCAAGTGTGCACACACTGTGCAATGCTGGATACACACAGCTGAAACATTAGCCAGCTTTGTTAATCAGTGCAGGGATTAGACAGTGAAAAAGCAAACTGAAGTAAATCCAGTGGATTAGCTCTGAGGGAATATGATGGCATGTCTATGGCAAACACCCCATCTCCTTTCAGCAGCAGCACAAAAAAGCAACAGCAAAATCATCATCATTACCGTCATTTTCATCATCATGATCCTCATCATCATCATCATGATCCTCATCATCATCAACAACATCATCAGCATCCTCATCATCTTCTTCATCATCCTCCTTCTCCTCATCATCATCATCATCAACACCATCCTCATCATCATCATCACCAGCATCATCCTCATCAGCAACATCCCCATCATTCTCCTCATGAGCATCATCGCCATCAGTGGGAAAAGTTTACTGTATGTGTGTGTGTGTGTGTGTGTGTGTGGGGGGGGGGGGGGGGGCAGATTAGGGTGACGCACCTCCTGGGCTAGGCATGATGGGAGTTCCTGGAGGACCGCCCCCACCTGGAGGACCCTGTCAGAATAAAAGCGGAAAGGACAGTTACAAGAATGCCGATAAATCCCATACACACACCCCACAGCCCCCTGTGTGTATACTCAAAAATATACCGGACAACATCATACTCTGAAATATAACACCTACTGTATCCTTACATCACTGGTGTCACGAAAAAAAAACGCTCGCATCTCAATTTGGGTTTTAACACACATCGTTTCATAACACAACAGATAACGAAGTCGGTTCAAAATCCCTCGCGACTTAAAACAGTAACGCTACACTGGAAATTGGCAAACAGAGGCAGTTTCCGCACTACACGGACGACTTTCTGGCCATTGTTTTGCAATTAGAAGAACTCGGTCTGAGCAGATCGCATTGATTTCTCTGTAATCCTATGACTGGCAGTTAGTCAGAATCTCTCCTGGGTCGGAGGAGACTCAATAAGGCTCAGCCCATGTACGGGAAAGTCTGCTGTCACTCACCACGTAGTTGCCGGGAGATGAGGAGGAGTACGCTATCTGTGGAAGGAGAAGGGTGGAAATGGGCGGGGTCAGTGTCGTCGGGCCTGGCTAATGGAGACTCAACCTTGAGACAGCCTGCCCACTACTCTTGACGACAGGTGGAAAGTCCAGGGGTCAGAAAGTAAAAGTCTCGCCATGAGTTTCTTCCACCCATGAACTCAGCCAGCCGATTTCGCTGATCAGTTCTACAACCTGGCTGAAGAACTGTTGCTAGTTAGCAAACTGAGGTGACTGGAACAAAATGTTGGGGAGGACTTTTACTTTCTGAACCTGTGGATTTTCCACCTCTGCTCTTGACACCGCTTTCATCCAAATGAGACTTAGAGGAGGTGCGGTGGCCCAGGACTTTTATTTTGAAGTTGCAGGTTCCATCAGATACAGCCTAGGACGGAGGTGCCCCTGATACTTAACTCGAGCAAGAGTGCGAGATTGTGGACTTACTGAGTTAGCGTTAGGGTTGGGCCAGGGACCTCGACCACCAGGACCCCTGAGAAACACAGACAGAGATATTCATTTGAGTTGCATACAGTTTCATTGTAATTATTTTAGCCTAGCCCTGTGATAAATTGGCAACCTGTCTCTCGCCCAATGCATGCTGGGATAGGCTCCAGCTCTGCCCCAGCAACCCTGACCAAGAATGAGTGAGTCAGATAAAGGATGGACGGATGCTGTAACCTATGCCCTCGCAATAGGGGGTGCTTGTATTTGTGATGCCAGCAAAGCACTTGAACTGAACTGACAAGGAGGAAGAGAGAGAGAGAGAGAGGAGAGTGCACAAGGGGAGAACAGCTTCTTCATACACATAGGAAACAGTACTAATTCCATTATAACTGCGTCATGGAAGACGAGCAGAATGCGATCGGTTAGGATTAATTTCTCCCACATTCCGTTTCTGATCCAGGAAGTTTGCGAGAGACAGGAAGTGATGTCAGCACTCACATGTTCATCCCTGGCATGCCCGGACCACCCAGAGAGTTCGGGGGAGGCCTCATTCCGCCACCATAGTTCTGCAGGAACAGAGGAAAGACACACATTACCTTACACTGACAGGCCTGCGGAACACACTCTTAGCCAGATTTATTTTTTTTTAGCATACAGTCAGTTTATACAGCTGGATATTTACTCAAGAAATTCAGCACTTGGAAGCCGTCCTGTAACTTCCGAGTTACAAGCCCAGTTCGCAGTTAATCATTTTACTACCCCGCCACCTGAACACACACAAAAAAAACAAGTGCTGTGTGCGTGTGTGTGTGTGTGTGTGTGTGTGAGCGTGTGTGAGTGAGTATGTGTATATATACAAGTGTGTGTGTGTGTGTGTGTGTGTGTGTGAGCGTGTGTGAGTGAGTATGTGTATATATACAGTGGTATGTGTGTGGTGTGGTGTGGTGTAGCAGGGTACATGTGCGCAGTAGGGCTACACAGGGCAGCACAGGGCTACACAGGGCAGTGACGGGGCTACACAGGGCAGCACAGGGCTGCACAGGGCAGTAGCAGGGCTACACAGGGCAGTGGTGGGGCTACAAGGGCAGTAGCGGGGCTACACAGGGCAGCACAGGGCTACATAGGGCAGCACAGGGCTACACAGGGCAGCAGCGGGGCTACACAGGGCAGTAGCAGGGCTACACAGGGCAGCAGCAGGGCTACACAGGGCAGTGGCAGGGCTACACAGGGCAGTAGTGGGGCTACACAGGGCAGCACAGGGCAGTAGCAGGGCTACACAGGGCAGCACAGGGCAGTAGCAGGGCTACACAGGGCAGGGCAGTGGCTACACAGGGCAGTAGCAGGGCTACACAGGGCAGTGGCGGGGCTACACAGGGCAGTAGCAGGGCTACACAGGGCAGCACAGGGCTACACAGGGCAGTAGCAGGGCTACACAGGGCAGTAGTGGGGCTACACAGGGCAGCACAGGGCAGTAGCAGGGCTACACAGGGCAGCACAGGGCAGTAGCAGGGCTACACAGGGCAGTAGCAGGGCTACACAGGGCAGCACAGGGCTACACAGGGCAGTAGCAGGGCTACACAGGGCAGTAGCAGGGCTACACAGGGCAGCACAGGGCTACACAGGGCAGTGGCAGGGCTACACAGGGCAGCACGGGGCTACACAGGGCAGTAGCAGGGCTACACAGGGCAGCAGGAGGGCTACACAGGGCAGCACAGGGCTACACAGGGCAGTGGCAGGGCTACACAGGGCAGCACAGGGCTACACAGGGCAGCGGCAGGGCTACACAGGGCAGGCGGTGGAGCAGCTCTTTTGTTCCGGGGGCGATTACACTCGTCCAGCAGATGCTGCACCAGCTGCTGATTTGTAAGCTGCCAAACTCACGGAGCGAGAGAGCGAGTGAGGAGAGGAGAGCAAGGGGAGGGGGCAGAGAGCGAGTGAGGAGAGGAGAGCAAGGGGAGGGGGCAGAGAGCGAGTGAGGAAGGAGAGCAAGGGGAGGGGGCAGAGAGCGAGTGAGGAGCGGAGAGCAAGGGGAGGGGGCAGAGAGCGAGTGAGGAGAGGAGGGAGAGCGAGTGAGGGGAAGGAGGGGAGGGGGTTACAGAGTGCTGAGAAGGGGCAGTACAGGGCACCAGCGAGGGTACCCCACTCATCAGCCACAGGACGGGTGCTGTTTGGGCTGGCAGGGGGTTTTTTCCACTGACAAAAAAAATCACCATGAAAACCAATCTGAGTGCATCACCTGCTCCCAGAAATTAATAAGTTACTGCAGGAAGGAAAGAGTTCACAGTTTTTTTGGTGGGTGAATGAGGAGGGATAAATGTTTCTAAGCTGTCTGCTTAAGGGCTCTGCTGAGTTTAATGCCAGCGTGTGCGACACCGCCACAGAAGTAAGGGTGACAGGGAGGGTGGAGAGCGAGGGGGCGGAGCTTACCTGTGGGCCCATCCCCCCCATGCCTCTGGGAGGGTTCATTCGCATCGGTCCGCCCATATTTGGGTGTCCTGGAGGAAGAACCCAAAACCAAATCATTAGTACAGTGCAACCTGAGGGCAATCGACAATTAAGAGTAAAAAAAAAAACAAAAATAAGTAAGAAAGAAGTTGGAAAAAGATGAAGACTGTGACTTCATGGAGATAAAAGCAGTGGCGGAAGAGAGAAATTTTGCGATATCAAAAATGGGTGGAGCTACAATGACCTGTCAATCATTGCCTTTTTTCCTCAACCAATCAAAACTACCACACAGAAAAACACAACTACTACCAATCAGCACATTATAGCTCCACCCATTTGGGGCATCATAAGCCCTTAAAAAAAAACCCAGCTTTCCCTAGATCTCAGACACACCACCGCACTACCTCCCTCGCCCAGCAGGGGTCCTACCTTGCGGTCTGGTGGGGTCCAGGCTGTTTGGCAGGAGTGGCTGTGAACCTGGAACTCCCACAGGGGGCTGGAGAGAGAGAGAGAGAGAGAGAGAGAGAGAGAGGAGCATTAGCAGACAGTACATCACAGAGAGAGAAAGATGTTACTGTTTATTTTATATAGTATATTACATCACTTTGGCAACAATGATTGATTTCCATTCAGAGGCCACTTACGCCATCTGAATTTGAGGGGGGGGGCAGATAGAGACAGAGAGAGAGGAAGGGGGAGAGAAAGACACAGAGGAGGGAGAGAAAGGGGGACAGAGAGCACTGCCCAGCATGAGAGAGAGGGAAAGAGGGAGAGAGGGGGAGAGAGAGAAAGAACAAGGGAGGAGAATGAGAGAGCATGAGCGAGTAAAAGACAGAAGAAAGATGGAGAGAGAGCACAGCAAAAGAAGGGAAGAATAAAAGAAAGACAGAAGGGGAAGAGAGAGAGAGAGAGAGAGAGAGAGAGCTCTGCAGCAGCTCATGATGCAGTGAGGTCAGTGGCAGTTCCCCCCTGAATGTGCAGTGTTTCATAATGGCGGATAATGCTCCACTCCTACAGCGCACACAGAGCACAGAGGCCTGTGACCCCAGTGCGCTGACAGACAGCGCCTCCCACAGGTAGAGGTGAGAACTGCGTCGGGGGGCTCGGGCCCGGGTACCTGATTTGGCATGCGCAGCGAGGGGCGGGGTCCGCCTGGATACCGTGGAGACATGAACGGCTGTCAGGATGGAGAGAGAGAGAGGGGGGAGAGAGAGAGAGAGAGGGGAGAGAGAGGGAGAGTTAGTCAGCTGGTACTCAGAGAAGTCACTGCACTATTCCCATGACACTGAACTTGAGGGAAAAAAAAAAAAAAAACCAAAATGGTGCCGACATTCAAACAGCAGGTCTGCTCCTGTGTGGACAGAAAGGCAGCAGGAACACACACACAATGCCAGGGCCTGGCTGAGGCAAGGCAGGGCAGGGCAGAGCACAGCAGCAATCACATACAGTAATCTGCCTGCAGGGGGAGCCAGAGCGCTGGAAAAAAGTTTTTACGAGGCTGTGCTCCAGCCTTCGACCGAACGCAGATGCTGCCAGCCCAGCACGAAGACCCCTGAGGTGCTCGAGAACAAATTTAAAAAATAAAGAAAGAGAAAATTAAAATAAAAACAGCAGACACGGGGAAGTCCTGAAACACGATACACCGCACACACACCGAGAGGACGGGGAGAGAGGCGGGAGAGACGTGTGAGGATGACGTCAGCGTGTCAGACTACAGCACAGGTGACAGAGCGGAGGTGTGGAAGACATGGCGGGGGGGGGGGGGGGTGATGGCAGGCAGGCTGGCTGGCACTAAACCTGCAAACCCCTTTCCCCACCCCCCCATGTGCAAGCACATGCTGTCAGGACCCCGTGCGATCATGTGACCCGCCGGGGCCCCACATGCTCTAAGGACCGCCCACAATTAGACAATGACACATCCCTGACCCTCTGGGAATGGCGGATAACGTTTACCAAAAGATGGCAAAAAACAGCGTCCAAAAAGGGGAGCGAAGTTCACTGAGAATTTGTTCCCGAACCAGTTGTAAAAGGGAATGGGACCCATTCAGGAAGAAAAAAGTGCTGACCCAACACTGCAAAGGCACCTGGGTAAAAATGGCCGCTTCCTGCTGCCGGTATAAAGCGTTAGGTTGCTACCTCAGGCAACGCAAATCCTGTTTACTGTAAGTATGAAGTCTTGAAGAAGACCAATCACACGACTTTACCACGGGGTCTGGTTTAAGGGTGTCCACTCTGAGCAGCTAACGATCCCTATTTAGGAGCTCACGCATGGACTCTCCCGGGGAAGACATTACATTACATTACAGGCATTTGGCAGGCGCTCTTATCCAGAGTGACGTACAACAAAGTGTATAACCATAACCAGGAACAAGTCTGTCGGAAACCCTAGAGAGAAGTACCGTTCCAAGTGCAGGGAACAACCGCACAGTTCAACTTGGACCCCGAAGGTTAAACTGATTAACACTAACACAAATGAGAACAGCAACAATGCAGTCTATGCAAAAATACAAGCAGTAGAACGCAAAAAGGAAGACAGAAGAATGCGTAACTTCAAACACCGCACCAACCAAATCTCACATCTAACTGAACTCTTTAAGGTGTGAGGTCACAAAACGAGCGATTAGAAAGTTCGCAACTGAACTTCTGACGCTGATGTCACAATCACAGCTGGTAACTGAAAGCAAGGCGAGTTCTACAACACTGACTTAGAACTCTGGAGAGAAAAAAAAACATTCCAAAAACAGCTGCTCTCCGAAGGGCTAAACGAGCTATCCGGGCGAGGAGAAACGTCTTCAGACCCACGGACCGCCGCACGAGGGCCGTGCCCTGGTGCCGGGAGACCGGCGGCGCTGTGGCTCTCTCCGGCCCTCGGCCTCTGTCTTACGCGAGTTGCGGTGGGTGTGTGCGGGGCCCTCCGCGGCGGCGGAGCCTGCAATATTAATGGGATATTGATGGGATGGGGGGCGGTGAGTGCTGGTTTTTAGGGAGCGGGGAAGGCCGCCCGAGAGCAGTCCAGATGCAGCCAGGCTGGCTGACTGAATTATTTATCCACCATCAAGGCTGATGGCCACTGTGAAGAGAGAAGGGTGTGTGTGTGTGTGCGTGTGTGTGTGTGTGTGTGTGAGTGTGTGTGTGTGTGTGTATGTGTGTGTGTGGTTTGCGTGTGGTGTGTGTGTGTGTGTGTATGTGTATGGGTTTATGTGTGTGTGTGTGTGTGTGTGTGTGTATACACACACTCCGAGCGCTCTCCTCTCCCAGTAATTGCTGTGTCTCTGTGTGTGCTGGCGAGCAGCCTGTGTAGGCAGCCAGTGTGTGAACAAGACTGCATCCGTGTGTCTGTTTATAGAGAGAGGATGTTCCAGGCCAGCCGCAAAACGCACTCCAATTACCCGGCAATGTCCAGGCCCAGCAAGGTGCGAAAGCACAGGCTTGCAGTTCCGTCCTGGGTCTGACACTACTACTGCGTGTGTTTCTTATATGACGACTGTTGCCACGGACACCGAGGGGCCTGGCGACGTGCATTCCGAGTCCGCGTGCGTTTGCTGCCGCACGTCTGCAGCAGGGGAGTCGGAGAAACCCGGTTCCCGGAGGGCCGGATCCGTTTCTGGATTTCACGCTGGCTTCAGCTCTTGATCATTTAGCCCAA
The DNA here is from genome assembly GCA_025169545.1 of Anguilla japonica. Classification (NCBI taxonomy): domain Eukaryota; kingdom Metazoa; phylum Chordata; class Actinopteri; order Anguilliformes; family Anguillidae; genus Anguilla; species Anguilla japonica. Next base: position 7,346,982 of record CM045886.1, read on the forward strand.
TCAATCTACGCGATCTGACATTCTGGCTAAACGCACACAGAAAAGCCTGTGGATGACGGTCATTAAGTGCTCTCAACCTAACTGCGTAAAACGCCACCGTGGTCAAACCTACAGGCTCTACCCTAACCCGGCGTGGGAGGTGGAATTAAATCATTAGGAGCAGGCGGTTGGCATGAAACCCCGAAGCGGAGTCCTAGCCCCTTTCGGGAATGGGGTTTCCCCCCCCCCCCACCCCCCACCCTGGCCTACGGGCTCACTGGTCTTACCTGGCCGTGAGGTCCCATCATGGGGTTGCTGGGGTTGTGTGGGGGTGGCTGTGCGTGGGGAGACTGCTGGGAGCCGGGGGGTCCCTTTAAGAGAGAAAGAAGGGGGGGGGGGGGAGGAGGTGAGACGCAGGAGAGCTCCGAGCGGCCTTTCCGAAACGCACCCGGGCAGGTAAGCATGGGACACTGACACACCTGGGACAGGTAAACAACCCTGCCGAACACACCGAGGCTGGGTTTGTGACCTCCCCGCTACTCAACAGGAACTGGACATCGGATACGGGCTCCTCTTAGAAAACGAATACACACATGACCCAACGCTGACCCCGCGCTGAAATATCCTGGCAGCCGATATTTAAGAAACACCGGCGGGTAAGAAGCTACACCCCCGCAGCCCCACACCGTAGTGATCGGTTCAACAATTCAAACGACTGGACTTAGGCTATAATATTTTCTGGTCTAATCCAATCCAATATGCCACTGACCTCAACAGTTTGAGAATTAAAGAATGAACATACTCCCTTACATATGCCTTGCGGTCAAGCTACTTGCATTTGGGGTCGAGCTCAAACTGGACGTGTAGTTTCACATCTTTTTAAAAAAAGAACTATTTAAAACCTTTTCGAGATTCCTGGCCTGGAGCCCCGTCACATCAATAGCCCTCAAAAGTAACGGAAGCAGGCCGTCCCTTTAAGGCACTAGGCCCAGCGACTTCCACACCGGGACAGGCGAGGGTTCACCAGTCACGGGACACGCACACCTGCTCAGATAACTGGGGGGTCCCCCTCGGGGGAGACCTGGGGCCGGTCTCACAAAGCGGGATCACCGAGTGAAACCCTGAGTAAAACCCGGAACCCTCCCAAATCTGGAACACGGACTGAAGTGTGAAGAGCTGTTCCAGGTTTCACGCAGTTATCCTGCAGTTAACTCTGTAATCCAGCTTTGTGAAACACCCCCCTGGACCCTGTATCAGAAAGCACGACTACTGAGTTAGCTGGATAACTGCGCTGAGTAAAACCCGGAACTCTCCCAAATCTGGAGCATGGACTCCAGTAAAACGAGCTGTTTTGGGTTTTACTCAGAACAGTTACCTGGCTAACTCTGCTAATCCTGCTTCACGAAATACCCCACTGGGGCCGGTATCAGGAAGGAGGAGTTAGCTGGAAACCTGGAACCCTCCCAAATCTGGAGCGCGGACTCCGGGTTTTACTCAGTAATTCCGCTTCGTGATACAAGCCCCAGGATCGGCTGGCTTTCAGTTTCGCATTAAAATCAGTAACCAGTTTACACCAGAGAAGCCAGGTGAGGTGAGTGAACTGTGTAATCGTCCTCATTAACTGATCAATTAGGCACTGAGTAAGAGTGAAAGCCAGCAGAACACCCCCCTCCCAGCAGACCCCCCCCCCCCCCCCCCCCCCCCCCCCGCTCCCCAGGACCCAGGTTCAGGATCCCTACTCTAAATGTTCCTGTGTGATCACAGATATGGACATGTACAGCACAGTCCAGCTTTTCCCATTGGTCATGTGAGTGCTTACATAAATCCTACACGCGCACACACACACACACACACACACACAGTGTCTCTCACACACACACACACACACACACGGTGTCACACACACACACACACACACACACACAGTGTCACACACACACACACACACACACACACGGTGTCACACACCCGCTCAGGTGACGGGTTCCCGCGCGCCGGCCTCACTAGCGCCCGTCCGTGCGTCCCAGAGACGGCGGTCTGTCTGACGCCGGGCACCCCACGCGCCCGCACTCCCGGCCTGCAGCTCTAATTGAGCCCCGCACCTCCGCACCTCCGCACACACCTCTCTCAGGTGGACCTGCCAACGCCGGACGTGTCAAAGCCACGGTCTCCTCAGAACTAACTAGCTCTGAACCCGGACACCGAGCGTCACAGAGCAGGAGGACTGATCCAGGATCAGGTTTCTCTCGTCCACAGCCCATCTTTAGACATTAAGCACCAAGGGGTAAAACCCTAACAAATCGCTCCTCGTTCAACAGCTAGAGACCTCACTGAGCTCCTGAGTGGTAGAGTCAGGAGTGCTAATTTAGGGTTGAAAGGGAAACCTACAGGTCAGTGGATCTGCGGGAACAGGGCTGGGCAGCCCAGAGTGTTGTGATTCGTTTTAGCCTCAGACTGGAGAGTAGGGGGAGTCCACACACAGGGAGGACAGTTACAGATTCTTGTTCTGTGGTTTTACTCCGTTACTCCCAGGGTCTGCGATGCAGCTGCGCAGTGGGTCTGGGCCGGGCTGCGCAGTGGGCGGCCCACGCTGGCGTACGCAATGCACTGCCCGTGCTCAGTCAGCCGCCCGGACCGGGCTGCGTACGGCCGCGCGCGGGATTCTCCCGCAGTCCGCCACAGGCGGCGGTGTTAACAGCCCTGAGACGGATGGTCGGTACTGGTGACTGCACTGGAGGAAGAGGAGGAGGAGGAGGAGGAGGGGGTGGAGGGGTAGAGGGGGAGAAGGAGGAGGAGGAGGAGGAGGAGGGGGAGAAGGCAGGAGGAGGAGGAGGAGGAGGAGGAGGGGGTGGAGGGGTAGAGGGGTAGAGGGGGGGGAGAAAAAGAAGGAGGAGGAGGAGGGGGTGGAGGGGGAGGAGAAAGGGAGGAGGAGGGGAGGAGGAGGGGGTGGAGGGGTAGAGGGGGAGAAGGAGAAGGAGAAGGAGGAGGAGGAGGAGGGGGGTGGAGGGGTAGAAGGGGAGGGGAGAAGAGAGGAGGAGGAGGAGGGAGGGGGTGGAGGGATAGAAGGGGAGAAGGGAGGAGGAGGAGGAGGAGGAGGAGGGGGGGTGGAGGGGTAGAAGGGGGAGAAGGAGGAGGAGGAGGAGGAGGGGGGGGGGTGGAGGGGTAGAGGGGGAGAAGGAGGAGGAGAGGAGGAGGAGGGGGTGGAGGGGTAGAGGGGGAGAGGAGGAGGAGAGGAGGAGGAGGAGGGGGGAGGAGGGTAGAGGGGGAGGAGGGGGAGGATGGGAGGAGGAGAGGGTGGAGGGGATGAGGGGGGAGAAGGAGGAGGAGGAGGAGGAGGAGGAGGGGTGGAGACCCGTGACCCGCGTCCCGCCGCGGAGGCCTGGAGCTGGGGCTAGCGCCGCCGCGCCCCCCCCCCCCCCCCGGCTCGGTCCCGCGTGCTACTCCACAGCAGCCCGCCACGCAGCGTGTTTAACAAGCCCCCCCCCCACCCCCCCCACCCCCCCACAGAGCAGCGCAACACAAGCCCAGCTGCTGCAGCCCCCCCACGCCTCCCCCTCCCCATACACACACACGCACACACGGACATACGTACACAGACAAACACACACGGACATGCACACACACTCACACACACTCACGCACACACACACACACACACGGACATGCACACACACTCACACACACACACACACACACACACACACACACACACACATGGACACACACGCACGCACACACACACACACACAAACACAAACAAACACACACACACACACACAAACACACACGAACACACACACACACACACACACACACACAACACACACACGGACGCGCACACTTCACTACGTTTTTACGGTCTATAATAATGGCGTGCTGCTACCCTGGCCTCCCCTATGGAGGAGCGCTATCGGGACTGAACGGGGAAGCATATGGCATTTATAGGTACACCGTTTCGCCAGGAGTGTCCCTGTAGAGAGAGAGAGAGAGAGAGGGCCTTGGCCAATCGCTCCTGACAAACAACACGTCTGGGCGTGCGAGCCCGTGTGTGTGTGTGTGTGTGTATAGTGGGGGTGGGGGGGGGCGAGTGAGGGTGGTTGGGGTGCAGTGGGGGGGAAGAGAGGGGTTGGGGCGAGTTAAATGAAGCAATTAATAAAATCATTTTCTACCCAACTAAGAAGATAACAGCTTGGCACTGCACCACAAAGCTCATCAGCAGCCGGCACCTCCACCCCCCTCCTCATCGCGGCACCGCACTCCTCATCGGCCAGTAAGAGGAGGGGAGGGAAGGGAGCCACACGCGCGTGCGCAGCGCCCCTCCTCGGCCACAAGGGGGCAGTGTGTCACTGCTGTGGGGGACCCCAGAGCACAAAGCAACATGAAACGCAGCAGCAGCGGTGGGAGAGAGGAGCAGCACAATGCATATTCATTGTTACTCCTGCCATAACACACCGACAATGGCAACAATTGTACAATGCACAGTACGAAATGGCCACAGTACGTAATCTCAAACAAAAAAGGTTTAAGATTAAGGCTTCTTTGATCAAAAACACGAAAAAAATAAATAATGAAATCCATATTCAGCATGTCTTTGGGAGCGTAAAGAATCTCCCATCTGCGTAGCTGAGGCTAGTCCTTTATTATCATGCGATATGAATCAGTCTGTGCATCCAAATGATGGCCATACAGATCTGTTCCTTCAATTCCGTAACATTTTTGTTACAAAAAAGAAAAGAAAATAGAGAGTGGTGTGCCTGAATGGAGAGGAATATGTAGTTTGCATAATGCTCTGTACCATTTACGTACACAGTTCAGCCACAGAAATCAGTTTCATGATACGTTATAGAAAAGCCCCTCAAAAAATCTGTCACACGAACTGAGTTCGAACACACATCAGAGAGAGAGAAAGGGAGAGAGAGAGAGAGAAAGGGAGAGTAGAGAGAACTAGAGAGAGAGAGAGAGAGTTCGAGAGAGAAAGACGACATCAGGGAGAGAGAGAGAGAGAGAGAGAAGAGAGAGAGACGTGCAGAGAGAGAGAAAGAGAGTAGGAGAGAAGGAGAGAGAGAGAGAGAGAGGAAGAGAGAGATCGAGAGAGTAGCGAGTGAACGGAGAGAGAGAGACAGAGAGAGCCGAGGAGGAGAGAGAGGAGACAGAGAGAGAGAGAGAGAGAGAGAGAGAGAGAGACAGAGAGGAAGAGAGAGGAGAGAATGAGAGAGAGGAGGAGAGAAAGATGGGCACAATCGCAGAAGCGCAGGGTGAAAGCGTTTCTAATGACATCTCCCCCACTGTGCGCTCTCTCTCAGGTCGCTCTGTAAGCTCTCCAGTTTAACCTCGAGCAGACCGGGTCACACCCCGCTTCGCCCCAGCACCCCCCCCCCTCCCCAAACCCCGCCTGGCCCAGCTCATTCCATCCCGGTCCAGCCCAGCTCGCCTCTCCCCAAACCGCACCACTGCCCTGCCCTGCCCTGCCCTCCTCCACAGCAGGCCCCCCCACTCCGTCCGCTAACCCGCGTGTCCGCGGCGACCAGCGCGCCCCTCCG
>CM045886.1:7360000-7395000 GCA_025169545.1 Anguilla japonica
CGCATGCACTCACACACACACACACACACACACACACACACTCTCTCTCACACACACACACACACAGACACACACACACACACACACACACACAGACACACACTCACACACACACACACACACACACACACACACACATACACAGACTCACACACAGACTCTCTCTCACACCACACAGACTCTCTCACACACACACACACACACTCTCTCTCACACACACAGACACACACATACACAGACTCACTCTCTCTCACACACACACAGACACACACACATACACATACACAGACTCTCTCTCACACACACACACACACAGACACACTCTCACACACAGACTCTCTCTCACACACACACACACACACACACTGATCAGACTCTCTCACTCACAGGCGCACACATGTTCATTCACACACACATATATACACACAGAGTCTCTCACTCACACACACACATATGTTCACTCACACACACACACGTGTACACACACACACACACATACAGACTCTCACACATGAGCGCACACACACTCACATTGGCACATGCAAACGCACACACACACACACACACGAGGGAGGGGCCTGTGTCCAGGTTACAGCTGCTGCCTCTCGTGTGAGGAGGAGAGCGTGCAGACAGAGAGCCTGGGAGAGAGAGAGAGAGAGAGAGAGAGGGAGGGAGGGAGTGAGAAAGGAGGAATGGAGCAGAGTCACCACCGGGTTTACGCAAGGAAGCTGGTGAGGGCCCCACTCTCACACACACTCTCCTACTGAGACCAACTCTGCACTGTCACACACTCTCCTACTGAGACCAACTCTGCACTGTCACCACGAGACTCTCTTTGCAGCATCACAACTGACATTCTCTAAGACCCACTTTGCACCATCACCACAGAGATCAACTGAGATCCACTCGGCCTCATCACCATGGAGATCCCCCAGGACCCACTTTGCACCCTGCTCCATCACTGCAGAGATGAGGGGAGCCGATCAATGTCAGACCGGCCATATTGGCCAGCGATGATGCCACCTGCATTTAATTACAGCTCAAATGCAAACTGCAGTTTCCACATTCTTAGATCCAGATTTCACCTCCAAGAGCAACTATGACACGGCAAGTCCAGACTGACCGCCGTGTGAACACAAACATTACACGCACAACACCGGGACCAGAACCAGAACCAGAACCAGAACTGCGACCAGGACCAGGACCAGGAACAGGAACAGGACTGGCAGAACCAGAACCAGAACCAGGACCAGGACCAGAACCAGAACCAGAACCAGGGCCAGGACCACAACCAGGAGCAGGAGCAGGAGCAGGAGCACAGTCACCAGTTGAACCTGCCACCTGCCACGCATACTGTCGCATATAATTCCCCATTGTCCACGTCTATGATGGCCAATCTTTCGCTCGCTCAGGGTACATCCCTCTCCTGAGTGGCTGTTGAGTTTGTGTTGCTGTGGGGGCAGTTGGGCTGCCTGCAGAGAGGGGAGGCGTGGCACAGTGTGAGCCCTGACCCCGCCTGTGCCACGCCACGCCCCCTATACCACGTTACCCCCGGCGACCATCGCTCTCTTAGCTTGGCGCGCGACTGGCACACAGCCAAAAACGGGTGTATCACAGTCAACAGCAAACGGATCAATAACTGAAAGAGAACACGGGCACAGAGCAAACCAGGGGGGAAGGACACGGCGGTACGAGTGAGCGACGCGGCCGCAAGTCAGTCTGATCCGCCACGACGCTAACACGAGGCAGACACGACACTAACACGACGCTAACACGATGCTAACAGTACGCTAACACAACACAAACAGGACGCAAACACGACACAGACACGACGCTAACACGACGCTAACACGACACAAACACGACGCTAACACAACACAAACACGACGCAAACACGACACAACACGACGCTAACATGACACAAACACGACGCTAACGACGCAAACACGACACAGACACGACGCTAACACGACGCTAACACGACACAAACACGACGCTAACACGACACAGACACGACGCTAACACGACACAGACACGACGCTAACACGATGCTAACAGTACGCTAACACAACACAAACAGGACGCAAACACGACACAGACACGACGCAAACACGACGCTAACACGACGCTAACACGACGCTAACACGACGCTAACACGATGCTAACAGTACGCTAACACAACACAAACAGGACGCAAACACGACACAGACACAACGCTAACACGACACAAACACGACGCTAACACGACACAGACACGACACAAACACGACGCTAACACGACCCAAACACGACGCTAACACGACACAGACACGACGCTAACACGACACAGACACGACACAGACACGACGCTAACACGACACAAACACGACGCTAACACGACACAGACACGACGCTAACACGACACAGACACGACGCTAACACGACGCTAACACGATGCTAACAGTACGCTAACACAACACAAACAGGACGCAAACACGACACAGACACGATGCTAACACGACACAGACACGACGCTAACACGACACAAACACGACGCTAACACGACACAGACACGACCCAAACACGACACAGACACGACGCTAACACGACACAGACACAACGCTAACACGACACAGACACGACGCTAACACGACACAGACACGACACAGACACGACGCTAACACGACACAAACACGACGCTAACACGACACTAACACGACGCTAACACGATGCTAACAGTACGCTAACACAACACAAACAGGACGCAAACACAACACAGACACGACGCTAACACGACACAGACACGACGCTAACACGACACAAACACGACGCTAACACGACGCTAACACAATGCTAACAGTACGCTAACACAACACAAACAGGACACAAACACGACACAGACACGACGCTAACACGACACAGACACGACCCAAACACGACACAGACACGACGCTAACACGACACAGACACGACGCTAACACGACGCTAACAGTGCAAACACGACGCAGACAGCGCAAAGACTGCCATTCCTACGTACTACAAGAGTCAACCCACTCCATCTTGGCATTCGCCTCAGAAATCACACAAAGCCCACTGTGAAAATCCCTACCGGTTCATTTGCTGAACAAAAAAAAAATGCAGAGCCAAAAAACAAAAAAGGGCGGCTTAAAAATATATCCAGCAACTACGTTTAATTCCGATCTTAATCAGGGAGGATACGCAAACAGCTGCCAAAGCTTTGGCTCCCAGCAGCCTTTGCGGCAGCGCACGCGTGCGGTTGGGGTGGGCCGGGGAGAGGGGAAGGGAGCGGGGCTGTTGCTGTTAGCTCAGCCTGCGAGCCTCCACTGCTGCCTCTCCCTGCCACTGTGTTTAAGTTAGCAAGCCACTAAAAATGCATGAGTGACATACTGGGCTGGGCTGGGCTGGGCTGGGCTGAGCTGAGCTGAGCTGGGCTGAGCTGGGCTGAGCTGAGCTGAGCTGGGCTGAGCTGGGCTGGGCTGGGCTGGGCTGGGCTAACTGAGCCTGAAACTCAAACGGCTGTGGGTTCAATTCCCAGTTGGGGTGCTACTGTAGTACCCAAGATACTTAACTTGAATTACCTCACTAAAACATCCAGCTGCATAAATGGTTTGTCCAAATGTAACATAAACACGGGTTCAATAAAATGCGTGGAGCAGCTCGCCATGCTGCATACTGGAGGTGCAGAGGAGTCCAGGCTGGACACAGTGCTGAACGCAGTGTTGGATGCAGTAAACTGGATGCGGTGAACGCAGTGCTGAACGCAGTAAACACAGCGCTGAACGCAGTGCTGAACACGGTGATGGATGCAGAGCTGGACACAGTAAACACAGTGCTGAACGCAGTGCGGGATGCAGTGCTGAACGCAGTGCTTGGATGCAGTGCTGAACGCAGTGCTGGACGCAGTGCTGAACACAGTGCTGAACACAGTGCTGGACGCAGTGCGGACGCAGAGCTGAACGCAGTGTTGAATGCAGCGCTGGATGCAGTGCGGAACGCAGTGCTCAACGCAGTGCTGAACACAGTGCTGGACGCTCTCCGGACTGCAGGTAAGAGGCAGGATGGGCTGAAGGGCTCGTTCTCTGTGTTACGCACCCTCGTGTGCCCATGTGCTCATTATGGTCTTAAAGATGCAGGGATATCAGACCCATACTGGGGTGCGTGTGTGTGTGTGTGTGTGTGGGGGGGGGGGGGGGGTCACTGCGGTCAGCGCAGAGCCTAGGCACGGTGGTGTCGCTGGGGCGGGGGGGGGGGGGGGGGGGGGGGGGGCGATTGGGGAGGGGGTCAGCGGAGCCTGGGGGGCACGGTGGTGTCGTGGAAGGGGGGGGGGGGTATCAGTTGGGGAGGGGGGGGCAGCCAGTCTCAGACGCCCCGCTCCCCTCCGCTCTCAGGTAGAGCTGCGAAAGGCCCCTTTCTCCTTGTTGCCATGACAACCCCGGCCTCGGCTCTCCCTCTCCAGTGCCCATTAAAACCCTCAGGCCGTCAATCATCCACCGGCCGGGGAGCGGGGGGGGGGGGGGAGAGAGAGAGCACATGACAGAGGGAGGAAAGAGAGAGAGAGGGATGGAGGGAGAATTTAAAGAAGCCTGTGGCTTTTGATAGCTTGCCTGTTTGCGCTCTCCCTCCCTCCCTCCCTCCCTCTCTCTCTCTCTCTCTCTCTCTCTCTCTCTCTCGCACTCCCTCACTCCCTGCTCCACAGTACTTAACCCTTTAAATGCCAGCACGCGCCGTTCCATGTTCATTCGCCAGGCCTCTTTCTCCGGCGGTAGCTAACGCTTTCCCAGACTGCGGGCACCTCCGTGACCTCCCGGGTTGAGCAAGGGGCGCGGATCATCGTCCCGTCCCCCCGGGACCGCCGTTCGCACCGCCTCCGAAACCCGGCTGCGGACCCTCGGATCGCGGGGTCCGCGCTCGGAAGTAATTACCGTGGCGATAATCGTCCGCATCAATCCCCCCCCCCCCCCCCTGGACATGAGACGGCGGGCGAGCGGCTCAATCGGCTCATTGATCTGAGCCCGGGTTCCACGGGGTAATGGATCGCCCCTTATCTGCACCGAAACGAGCAGGGCGGCGTGGCCTAGCGGCCAAGGCACCTGCGGGCGGCAACAGGTGCGCGCGGCGAATAACCAACGGGCGCGGCCAGGACGCGCCGAGCCAGGTGTGTTTTACCCCTTTTTTGGGGGTTAGATTTTTTGGAATGTTTTAAAAAAAAAAATTCTAACTCAAAACTCCCCATTGCTTTCGATCACCAGCAGCGGACTGTGACATCAGCGTTAGAATGCTCTGTTCAGAACATTCTAATCACGCATCTGTGATGTCACAGCTGAAAGGGTTAAACACGTGAGGGATGTGCCTTTGATCTGGCAGAGAACAGGAGCAACACGTCACAGATCAGCTTGCAGTAAAGTTTTTAAAAATGTAAGAATGTTTACTGTTTTAAAAGGCTTCAGCACACTGTGAATGGAACCGCAGCGCACATGCCCGTCCTTCACCGACGCACCGATGTACAGGTGTGCCCACCAGCGAGCGCGCTGCACAGATGGACACCAGCATATGCTGGAGCAGATGCCCCCTGCCCTGAGACAGCACAAGGCTGCAGAGATTTTTTATTATTTATTTCTTTTTAAAGCATAGGTGCCCTTTGCAATTGCAATTCCCCCCCCCCCCCCCCCCCCACCCCACACACACACACACACAATCGTCGATCAAAACCTATCTTCCCCCCCCCCAAACCCCACGCATATGCTGATTTTCAGCATATGTCTTCCATAAAGTCCTCGCATGGCTGTATCCACCAGGATTTGAGTCACTTAGCTTTGCTCTCTGAGAGTTTTTAACCTTTTGTGGTTTGTCTGTCTTATGCCTCCGAGTTGTTGTCCTAAATTGTTATATTTTCACTTAAATGTAAATATGCTGGTGATATATACCGCCACGTCTCTTTGGACCTGCTTGGCACAGCACGTTTCATGCAGCAATTCTGACTGCACCACACGGCTGTGGGTTCAAATCCCGGCTGCCATGCGGATATGCCCTTAACCTTGCTGCTGATGCATAGTCTTTGCAGCAAGTACAGCTGATCCAGGTTTGACTGTGCTGCACGTGGACAGTGTGACTGTGCTCCATGCGGGTAGTCTGACTGTGCTGCACGTGGGCAGTGTGACTGTGCTCCATGCAGGTGGTTTGACTGTGCTGCACGTGGGCAGTGTGACTGTGCTCCATGCAGGTGGTTTGACTGTGCTGCACGTGGCCAGTGTGACTGTGCTCCATGCGGGCGGTTTGACTGTGCTGTACACAGGTTGTCTGGTGGTTTGACTGTGCTCCACCCGGATGGAAAGCCTCACTCCCTCCGTGACCGATGGCTGCATTTCCCGCCATGCGACTGCTACTCGTCAGCACACCACCCCCCCCCCCCCACCCTCCTCTCCCCCCACTTCTCTCCCTCTCCACTTCTCTTCCCTCCCCTTCCTCCCTCTCTTCTTTTCTCCGCTCTCTCTCTCTCTCTCTCTGAAAAGCCAGCGCTCCAGCCGCTGCAGTAATTCAGACAGTGAAGGCGGCTCTGTGAAGATTAGCTGGAGAGTGCCGAGCGGCCAATCAGGAGCGCCGGCTGACAGATGTGCCTTTTAATCAATGAGAGAGCGCGCGTGCCGTGGCACAGGAACTCCACTCCAAACATGGCAACCCGGGGGAAGCCCTCCACCATCAAAGTGTTTGTGTTTAGGCAGGGGCTCCCCCCCCCCCCCCCCCCCACCCCACCACATCTCCCCGTGCTCCAGCAGCTGTTGTGTCAATCAGGTAAATTAATTACCTGTAAACAAATCTGCCTGGAACACCCTCTCTACCCACCCTGCCCCCACCTCCGCCCCCGCCCCCACCCCCCACCCCTCCTCCTCCTCTGCATTTGGGCCTGTGGGAGAGGCGCTGTTGAGTCATCTGCAGCCCCTCGGGGGGGGAGAAAGGGGAAATCAGTAAAACAGGCTAACGTGAGCTAGCATTAACCCCCAGGCTGTTAGCAGAGAGGTGCAAGCCTGGCATCCCCGGGGGTTGTCCTTGCTGCCGGGTTGTCCCGAACACCAGGGTTGTCCTGAATGCCAGGGTTGTCCCAAACGCCGGGGTTGTCCCGAACGCCGGGGTTGTCCTGAACGCCGGGGTTGTCCCGAATGCAGAGGTTGTTCTTGGTGCCGGGGTTGTCCCGAAGGGACTCTGATCCCCGCAGCGATTGGGTAAGAAGCCCTGAGCACAGCCGGGAGGGGCAGTCCCGGACTCCTCGGGCCGCCTGCACACTGGTCTCTGAGCGCGGAGAGACATAACGCACCCCACGGGAGGAAAACAACGCGCCACACTCAGGCCGAGAGAGAGAGAGAGAGAGAGAGAGAGAGAGAGAGAGAGAGAGAGAGAGAGAGAGAGACAGCCACCCTTGTTGGGAGTGATTAGGGGACTCGACAGGTTCTTAAGAGTCAGCCTCAGGTACAAGTGTCAGCGCTCTATGTGGCGAAGGTGGGGTGGGGGGATCCCGGGCGAAGGTGGGGTGGGGGGGGGGGGTGGGGGGGGTTAGACCAACCTCAGGTCTCATCAAATGGGCCTCATCGAGGGGGGGGGGGGGGCCAGCCCTGGTGCTAAGGGCGCGGGTTAGCCGGACTGACACAAACAGGCTGGAGCGAGATGTTAGCGACGTCCGGAGAGGTGACTCCTCTTCTCGCCTCTCCGCGTCCGCAGCTGTCTTCGCCGGCCGTGACGACCGCTAACGACCGCCAGCCGCGATCCCGGGCCGCCGCCGACACGCGCGCTAATTTAACTGACCCCCTCCCTAACCCGCCGCCAACCCCCTCCTCCCACAGACTGCTCCCTATTCCCTCATCTCTAATTACAGAGGCAGGGGCCAGAACGCCAGGGAGATACACACACACACACACACACACACACACACACACACACACACACACACACGCACACACGCAAATACACACACATGCACTCACACTCACACACACACACACACACACACACACACACACACACCACACACACACACACACACACACACACACACACACACACACACGCAAACACACACACATGAACTCACACTCACACACACACACACACACACACACACACACACACACACACACACACACACACACACACACATGCACACACACACACACACACACACACACAGCACACACTCACATACACACACACACACACACACACAAATACACACGCACGCTCACACACACATGCACTCACACTCACACACACAAAGATCTATACACAGACAGACACACACACACACACAGACCCACACACACACACACACACACACACATACCACACACACACACACACACACACACACACACAGGTGAGTGCCCTCTCTCTCTCTCTCTCTCTCACATGTTCCGGGGCCTCGCTCCACCTCAGTGACCGCCGCGGCGGGAGATCGTCGCCCTGGAGACCGCGACGCGGCGGCGGTAGGAAGCGGAGCAGACCTCTCCGCCGCAGCCACTGGGCTAATTGAGCCTAATTAATGGAGTTAATCAGCTAAAACGCGAGGGCGAGGGGGGGGGGGGGGGGGCGCTTCGGCAGTGTGGAGCTGACGCCGGGACGGTGTACCGTGCCGACCCACATCGACCCGGAAAAACCTACGAGGCCGCCCCAGACCGGTCACCCACAACGTCTTCTCCTGGGGTGCATACAATAAGCCCAATCCCAAAATTCAGAGTGCCCAAACCCCCACCCCCCCTCCAGCCTGCCTTAGACCGGTGTACACCTCCAGTCTTCTCTCAGGGAGTTAACCCCTTGAAGAGTCGGTTTCTATTGGAATGTTTTTTCAAAATTTCAAAAGTCAGCGTTCCAGAACTCCACCGCTGTCAGTTAGCAGTGACGGTTACATCAGCATTAGCATGTTCAGTTACAAACACTGCTCAGTTGAGAGCACCGCTGCCCCATTCATTGGGACACTACAGCAGCACAATGGTGAGGGAGCTGGGCTAGCAGCGCCGGGGCTCGGGCTCAGCTCCAGAGCGGGATACAGCTGTTCCGTTTCAGCGAAGGTACTTAACCTGAATGTCTTGCTGCGTGAATGCGCTGCATGCACAGGAACGTAAGCCTGTGTAAAGTCACTTGGGATAAGGGCGTCTGTCAAAAGCCCCAAAAAGTAAACGTAGCGATTAATCCAAGAGCTTCTCTTCCTGAATGGAGAGGCTCAGGCCGTTTGCTAAACATTAGCATCAGTGGAAACACTCAGCGTTCAGACAGTGGAAGAAACCAGGGCAGAACTGTAATTATTGCCGAGCACACACCGCTCTTGGCTCGCTAACTGTGGCATTGGGCTTCCTGATAACCAAGCACAAGAGAGCCCAAATATCAACAAATCAAGTCCCGTTACAGGCAAAAGGAAATTCAGGAAAATATTTTTCCTTCTCCCGTCACCTCTGTAAGGTCTTTTCCTGCATTTTACAACGGCTGGAGATGTCGTGAGACAAGAAGAAGCTAAGTTTGGAGAGATGGCCCCAACTCGTGGTCAAATAGAACAAAGAGAGGCAGTGAGTATGACTCTCAAACTATATTTAGAAAACAGTTAAACACTCGCGCGCACAAACAAAAAACTTCTGTCAAGTTCTAATTTGCTATGAATTAATTTCGTTTGATTCGACAAACTACTTCAGAAAGAGAAGAAAATGCTTGTTCTTGATTGCAAATAATACATTACTGTAATTGCATAACTGGTACTTGTACCCTCAGTTATATCGCATAGTATCAGTGTATTCTACTGTTAAAAAGCTCTGTTTCCTTTGACAACGTGCTTTGTTAAAATGCATATTTTATACACCCATAATATTTTTGTAGGAATCTATTCAATACTAGCCAGTTTTACAATACAAATTACACTTGATAATCGCATAACAAAGTATCGCAGTTCCAATAATTCTTTAAACACGTCTGTACAAACATATTTGAAGTTCATCATTGTTATATAGCTGCAATAAAAGTGGCATATTTAAGAACATAAATCAAAAGCTACATATAGTCAGCGATAATACAGTATTCTCTCTCTTTCTTTGAACACAATGTACATCCTCGAAATCTGAGCAAACAGTGGAGCTACCCTCTATATGAATATGATGACAAGAAGATGATAAATAATAATAATAATAATAATAATAATAATTAGGCTGTGTTTGTTATGAGCTCTGAGGTGGTTACCCAGGACGCTCAGTGATGTCACGGGTCATTTGTAGGCCTAATTCGGCCTGCCCGAGCCCAGCTGTTCAGAGCCGTGCTCCCCCCCCCCCCGACTTGGCCAGGAGGTTCACACAACATCGCGCACTTTACGGGAAAGACCACCAGCGGGCTTATTAAAAATGGAAAGAGTTTCTGGAAGGCTTGTGACCAAATATATTCCCCCTTTCTCTCTAATTCCTCCCTCCCTCTCCCTCTCAGCTCTCTCACTCCCTTGCTATCCATTCTCTCACCAAACTCTCTCCGTTCTCCCTTCCTCTCCCTTTCTCCTTCTCCCTCTCTTTTCTCCTTCTCTCTCTCTCCTTCCCTCTTGGTTTTGCACAACTGGATTTTATTTCTGAAGAGCAGGAAAGGGGGGAAGGGGTGGGGGGGGAGAGAAAAAGGGGGAGGAGAAAGAGAGGGGCGAGGGGGGGGGGGGGGGGGTGAAGCAGAGGGCCGTTGGCGGGGTAGAGACGGCATCCCCAAACGCGTGCACGTCGTTTACAGGAACGCGCGTGCGTGTCGCAGAACGGCAGGAAGTGAGTCCGTGAAACGGGCCACAGGACAGGAAGGAGGAGACGCTCACCCCCACCCTCGCCTCAGCCCCTCTACTGCAGGTCTGGAGGGCCGGGAAAAGTCCTTGGAGTGTTTATGGCTTTTCATTGGGGGGGGGGGGGGGGGGGGTTGGCACTCATGAATGTCAAAAAAGCAATTCACTGCTCCGGATTCAAGACAAAGGAAATGAGGAGGTTTTTTTTCAACAGCGGCAAACATGACCCCCCAGCGACCCCCTGACTACCAACAGAAATTTACTGACTGCTTCTGTTACCACAACACCGACAGCATTACAGACCTGCACTGCATTCTCCCCACTGACAGCATTACAGACCTGCACTGCATTCTCACCACTGACAGCGTTACAGACCTGCACTGCATTCTCCCCACTGACAGCGTTACAGACCTGCACTGCATTCTCCACCACTGACAGCGTTACAGACCTGCACTGCATTCTCCCCACATTGACCTACACTGCATTCTCCTTGACAGCACTACAGACCTGCACTGCATTCTCCCCACTGACAGCATTACAGACCTGCCTGCATTCTCACCACTGACAGTGTTACAGACCTGCACTGCATTCTCCCCACTGACAGCATTACAGACCTGCACTGCATTCTCACCACTGTCAGTGTTACAGACCTGCACTGCATTCTCCCCACTGACAGCATTACAGACCTGCACTGCATTCTCCCCACTGACAGCATTACAGACCTGCACTGCATTCTGCCCACTGACAGCATTACAGACCTGCACTGCATTCTCCCCACTGACAGTGTTACAGACCTGCACTGCATTCTCCCCACTGACAGCATTACAGACCTGCACTGCATTCTGCCCACTGACAGCATTACAGACCTGCACTGCATTCTCCCCACTGACAGAGCGTTACAGACCTGCACTGCATTCTCCCCCCACTGACCTACAGCATTCTCCTCATGACAGCACTACAGACCTGCACTGCATTCTCCCCACTGACAGCATTACAGACCTGCCTGCATTCTCACCACTGACAGTGTTACAGACCTGCACTGCATTCTCCCCACTGACAGCATTACAGACCTGCCTGCATTCTCACCACTGACAGTGTTACAGACCCCATTCTGCACTGAGCTGAGGACAGCCCTCAAGCAGCAGCAGCAGCAGAGAGAAAGAGAGAGACAGAGAGAGAAAGAGAGAGAGCCAGGGGAGGAAGAAGTGAGGGGAAGGGTTTCAGTAAAAGAAACAGAAGGAGTATAGGAGGGAAAGAAAGAAGGTGAACAACAGAAAATAGGAAGGAGAGGTGGGGGCGATCTCTGAGAAGGGTGTGCCAAAAAGCAGGAATAACACCAGCTAGGCTTTCACAAGCATCTCTACACTGCTCCTCTTCCTCACACCTCTCCCCTTCCTCACACTTCTCCTCTTCCTCACACCTCCTCTCTCCCCTTCCCCACACTTCCCCTCTTCCTCACACCTCTCCTCTTCCTCATATCTCTCCTCTTTCTCACACCTCTTCTCTCCCCTTCCCACACCTCTCCCCTTCCTCACACCTCCTCTCCCCTTCCCCACACTTCTCCTCTCTCCTGTCCTCTCAAAGGCAGCCTGTCGCTCTCCTCAGGACTGCGTTGGTAAGCAGGAGGCCAGCAGGACCCAGGAGGGCAGCGAGAGAGAGCGAGGAGAGGGGGAGGGGGGGGGGGAGAGAGGGAGGAGAGGGGGAGGGGGGAGGGGAGAGAGGGAGGAGAGGAGAAGCGGAGGCCACAGCCACATTCCTCAGACAATGGAGAGACTGTGGTGCCGTGTGAACTTTGAGGGCTTGGGGCACTGAGGGAGAAAGAGAGAGGGGGGAGGAGGGAGAGAGATTTGGGCGGGGGGAGGTAGCTGCGGAGGGGGGGGGTGCAACGCTTGAGGAAAGTGGGTACGGGAATAAACAAAGCGAAGGATGATGGGAGAACTGGAACAGCAGGATAGAGGAACAGGAAGTGTGACGGGAGGCACAGGAAGTGGGAAGGAGGAGCAACGAGTGGGGCGGAGCCAGGCGTGCCAATCCAGGGCCATCAGTGCGAACGAGCCGCCAGTCACCGAGGCGATCTCTAACGAGCGCGAGAGTGGACAACGATACCAGATATCTGTAAAAGAGTTCTATGCCCATTTTAAAAGTGACAGGCTAGTCCAGCAGAAACACACAAGGCCATGCTGCTAATGAACACTAAAGCCCTTTATCCCGGTTTGCTACGCTCACGGCTAGCTGGGCTGCACAACCGGCCACTGGTGGCTCCAGGGACAAAACATAGCATTTATCTCCCGAGGTGAGCACCAGATCCATACCCAAACCGGCATCCGGCATCCGGCATCCCCCCCCCCCCCCCCCCCCCGTGATCTTAACAGCCAGAGAGGAACCGTACGGGACAAACAGGAGCGCAGGAATCGGGACGCGGAGATCCGCGGGAAGCGAGCGCTCGCCCTAATTCGGCGGGTGACCCGGCACGCACGTTCGGAAGCAAACTCAACACGCGGCGTGGGGTCCCCGGGTGGCGGGAGAAACGGCGGAGCGGAAGTTACAGCCCTTGACGTCTTTCTTGGGTCAGCGGAACTGGAGCGGTGGGGGGGGGGGGGGGGGGGCAGACGCAGGGCGGTTGAAATTCAAACGGGCGGAACTGAGTCGCATTACCACGACGCGCGGAAGGGCTCGGGCGGGTCAAGGGAAACGGGCAGCTACAGGGAAACACCCGCTGCCCCCCCCCCCCCCACCCCCACCCCCAGCCCCCCCCACCAACGCCAATCTCCACACGGCTCACCTGACACGCTCACCACCACATCTTCCGTCTGAGATCTAATAATAGACAAGAGAATAACAGACGACTCAAACGAACCCATTAGCATTCGCTCAGTATTCTTCCAACTCACCGGCACTACTGGGAGGCTGAAGCCTGAGAAATATAAAAAATAAATAATCAATAATAATCAAATAAAACACCGTAATTACGTGTGTACCACACGCGGGTGATGTTTGGCTGTGCGGTTTCTCGTTTGTTTCTGTTTTCGTCTCCTCGTTTTGTTTAAGCCCTTTCCTTTCTGTGGAATGCCCCTCCCCCCAATTCCACCCCTCATCCCACCCCCCATCACCACGCCCTGTTTGGGGAACTTCTGGTTTTGATTTGGGCTCTCCACCACCTCTTTTTCCGCCCCCTAACTCCACCTCTACACCCCCCACCCCCTCCTCTCCAACGCTGTCCATTGTCTCCGACTGCGCAACACAAAATAAAAGGTATTATTACACACAGGACTCACGCAGCACTGACTCAGGGAATCGAGGAGCACGTCCATAAATACACACAGACCCCCCCATCTCTCCCCACAAACACAAGTACGCATGTACACACACACTCACTCACACAGACTCACTCACTCACTCACTCATACAGACTCACACACACACACACTCTCTCTCTCTCTCTCTCTCTCTCTCTCACACACACACACAGGATGAAAAGCCTTGGCTTTCATCCCCACTCCTTCAGTGAGTGTAACATCGTTTAGCCCTTCAGTCCAGTTCATAGGGAAACCCCCCAATAATTTGACTGACAGACGCTGTGTAACCACGCCAACCAGTATGAGTGTCAATACTGGCAGGCCTGCTTGCCCCCATCCCCACCACGACCGGAACTGAAACGAGCACGGCTGCTTATATAAGAGGATTTGGCCACACGCGCACATGCACACACACAAGTGCACACACACACACACGCAAGTGCACGCGCACATGCACACACACGCGCGCGCGCACACACAAGCGCATACACATACACGCACATATACAAATGCAAGCACACACACACACACAAGTGCACACACACACACACAAACGTAACACACACACACACAAGTGCACACACACACACAAGCGCATACACATACACGCACATATACAAATGCACACACACACACACACACACACAAACGTAAGCGCACACACACACACACACACCCACACAGATTTTAAAACACCGGATCCCAGAAGCCTCTCCGCATCAGCAGAGCTGAGATAGTGGGCCTGTTCCAGGGCCTCATTCACAAACGTCCACTGAGACACACAGAGCTCTGCTCTCTCTGCCTGCTGCAGTCTGCAGACCCAGGAATCTGAGCCAGTCAGTCTGTACACAGGGATCTCAATCAGTCAGTCTGTACACAGGGATCTCAATCAGTCAGTCTGTACACAGGGATCTGAGCCAGTCAGTCTGTACACAGGAATCTGAGCCAGTCAGTCTGTACACAGGGATCTGAGCCAGTCAGTCTGTACACAGGGACCTGAGCCAGTCAGTCTGTACACAGGGATCTGAGTCAGTCGGTCTGTACACAGGTATCTGAGTTAGTTGGTCTGTACACAGGGATCTGAGCCTGTCAGTCTGTACACAGACACAGGGATCTGAGGCAGTCAGTCTGTACACAGGGATCTGAGCCAGTCAGTCTGTACACAGACACAAGGATCTGAGCCAGTCAGTCTGTACACAGACACAGGGATCTCAATCAGTCAGTCTGTACTCAAGGATCTGAGCCAGTCAGTCTGTACACAGACACAGGGATCTCAATCAGTCAGTCTGTACTCAAGGATCTGAGCCAGTCAGTCTGTACACAGACACAGGGATCTGAGCCAGTCAGTCTGTACACAGACACAGGGATCTCAATCAGTCAGTCTGTACACAGATCCAGGTATCTGAGCCGGGTCACTAGCTGCCCAGTACATGCGGACTGAGCCGCACAGTGACCGTGTGCTCAAAGCGCACGGGACGCTGGTGCTCAGGGGAATGGATTTCTGCCATTCACAAGCCCTGGACCGAGACAGAATGCTAATGCTAATCAACTAGCATCAATTAGAAATGAAAAATCTCAGACAGCAGACAGTGTAATGCCTGATGAGTTCAGACCTCCAGGCTGTGGGCTGACCTGAAAAGAGGAGACACTAGGACCCAGGGGAAATGCCCGACACTCTCCCCCCACACATCCCCCCAATATGCACATGTGTACAGACACCCGAGCACGCAGACAGACACGCACACACACACATGCACGCACATGCACACATAACGCACACCCTTGTGCACACGCGATCACAAAGGCACCTCGCACCTCACACACACACACACACACACACACACACACACACTCACACACACGCACACACACACAAAAACGCACACGCACACACACACGCACACACAAAAACACACGTATACACACACGCACATATACACACACACAACACGTGCACACACACATACATGGACACACACATACATGGACACACACTCACATACACACACACTGACACACACACACACACACAAGCACGCACACACACACCTCCCTCTCTCCTTCTCTCTCCTCTGCTTTATGCTAATTCTGCATGTGAACAGGAGCAGGCCACAGAGTCCCTGGAGGAGAAACGGGGTCGTCTGCCTCCACCCCCCCCCCCCCCCCCCCCCCCCCCACCTTCCACACCCCTCAGCCAATAGAGGCTGGGCATCAGGCAGCTCGCTGAAGCCGTTGTCATGGTGACAGGTCCTGTCTGCGCTCTGTCCCTCAGGCATCCCAGAACAAGAAGGCATGGTGTTTACGAGAGAGAGAGAGAGAGAGAGAGGGAGAGAGCGGAGAGAGAGAGAGAGAGGGAGTGGAGAGAGAGAGAGAGGGAGAGAGAGAGAGAGAGAGAGGGAGAGAGAGAGAGGGAGACACAGAGAGAGAGAGAGAGAGAGAGAGAGAGGGACTGAGAGAGAAAGAGAGGGACCGAGAGAGGGAGACACAGAGAGAGAGAGAGAGAGAGAGAGAGAGAGAGAGAGAGAGGGACCGAGAGAGGGAGTGAGAGAGAGTGAGTGAGACAACGAGGGAGTTAAGTGGGAGTGAGAGGAGGAGAGAGAGAGAAAGAGATTTGATGAGAGAAAGAAGAAAGAGAGGGAGCAAGAGAGGGAGAGAGGGAGTGAGTGAGAGAGGGTAAGGGAGGAGAGAAAGAGAATTGGTGAGAGAAAGAGGAAAGAGAGAGGGCGCAAGAGAGGTAGAGAGAAAACGGGAGTGAGTGAGAGAGAGGGTGAGAGTTTGGTAAGAGAAAGAAGAGAGAGGGAAGGAGAGGGACTTGGCGAGAGAGTGAGAGGGAGAGTGAGAGGAAAGAGAGAGAGGGAATGAAAGGGAAAGAGAGAGAGAGAGAGAGAGCAGGAGAGTCAGAAAGTCAGAGGGGGCTGAACTGGCCTACTTAGCCCCAGCCATTGTTCGGATGTTTGAGAGACGGGGCGCGGGGCGCGGGGCGCAGGGCGCGGCCCGGGACAGGGCTCCGGGACGGGACGGGACAGGGGGGTCTCGCACGCGGGCCAGACGCACAGGCATCTCACACCCCTATTTCAGGCACCTCCACCCCATCTCTGACCTTTACCGCCCCGCGCCAGACAGCCGAACTCCGGGGGGGGGGGGGGGGGGGGGGGGGGCGTCCCGTTCAGAGTCATTCCCGGGGGTGGAGGGCATCACCCGCGAGCGTCACGCAACCAACCCCCAAAAAAAAAAAACGCTCCGCACCTGGCGCTGATTAAAATAAGACCCCCAGAAGCCCACTGCGGGACGGGCCCCGGAGGACCCTGGGGATCACTGACACACGGCCCCCTGCCGGGCCCCCCTTGCGTGGGGGGGAACGTTCCATCTGAGCTCAAAACAAGACCGGGTGAAAACCCAGTATACGGCTGGACCGGGCCGACCAATGGTGTGACTTCATAACTCGGCCGACCAATGGTGTAACTTCGTCACTCACTCACTCACTCAGTCAGTCAGTCAGAGACATTTGCGTTTATAGGGCTGCGGCCCCGCAGTTGTGGTCCCGCCAAAAAACAACAAGCGCAAGAGAGCGAGAGTGAGAGCCCTGTGCGGGCGGGGGGGCGGGCGTCGAAATGCCAAAACGCCGTCCGACGACACGTCCCCGCCGCAGAGCTCCTCAACCGGGACAGGTGTCCGTGGCCCCCCCTATCCCGCGCGCGCGCCCGCCCACCTCGAGGCCGCTCAGGGGAGGCGGTCTCATTTAACCCCGCCTCCTGCAGGCAACCGCGAAAACGGCAGCCGCACCAAAACACACACAAGCGTGTGTGTGTGTGTGTGTGCGCGTGTGTGTGAACTCCTGGCAGTTAATCAAACGCAACGTAGCGGCGTCGGCTAATTCAGAGCGGTTTATTTACATCTACCGAAGGAGGGAGGGAGGGAAAAGAAAAGAAAAAAAAAGTAATTATATTACGGCTCTTCCGTCTCGTAATGCTTTCGCTTCTGCTCAGTCATCCCGCCGATAGCTGCGTCTCGCCAGCCGCGGTGCCGGCCGCGTACCTGTACGCTAATTAATGCGAATTCTGGCTAACGTTGACCGTAATTAAATGACGCGCAATTAGCGTTCGAGTGCAGGTCGACAACAATGCGTTTGTTTAAAAACGCGTTTTAATCCGCTCGTTTGAGGAAATCAAGTGTTTAATGTTCGGTAATTAGTCACATCAATATCACTCGCTGGAATAATAACAATTAGCGACGACGAGACAAGAAGCGAAACAAGAGGCTTTTCTTTTTTCCGCGCCGGGTTATTTTTAGAACGCGCGCGCGCGAATTAAAAAAAAAAACAAAAAAAAAACGCCCCCGATTCGCCAGTCCGCCGCGTCACAGACGGGGGGCTCCTTCCTCTCGGCTTCCCGTCAGTTCCGCGCCGTTGGAGGTAAACACGAAGTGCACGTACGTCCCAAAAAAAAAAAAACTGCAGATGTACGGAGGCACAGGGCAGTGTGGGCTGGTGTAACTGCCCTGTAGAAAAGCAGCTGTGTATATCGTTACATTTCATTACAGGCGTTTGGCAGACGCTCTTATCCAGAGCGACGTACAAAGTGTGTAAACTTCAATATCGAACTTCAGCAGGCAGCCAGCATGTGTGGACGTGTATCACCGCTTGTTCATATTCACGATACTTCCTCTCAGACTATAACCATGAGGGCGGCTAGCTTTGCTCGTGGTTCCATGCGCATTGCGCAGTCCGATGGAAACGAGCGCTGTGTTTCTCCCACCTACCGTTCCTCTAGCGCTCCCGTTAGTGCTCCTGTTAGCGCACCCGTTAGCGCACCCGTTAGCGTACCCGTTAGCGCTCCCGTTAGTGCTCCTGTTAGCGCACTTGTTAGCGCTCCCGTTAGTGCTCCCTGTTAGCGCTCCCGTTAGCGCTTTCGTTAGCGCTCCCGTTAGCGCTCCCGTTAGCGCTCCCATTAGCGCTTTCGTTAGCGCACCCGTTAGCGCTCCCGTTAGCGCTTTCGTTAGCGCTCCCGTTAGCGCTGAACTACGACAACAGCTCACGGTACACAAGACCAGAGAGGACAGCGCTCAATGCTGTGACCTCACGCCTGGAAACGGGGGCGTGTCGTCATCAGATGAGGAACAGGTGCCCCGTATCACGAATCAGGATTAGCGAGTTAGCCGGATAACCGCCCCGAGTAAAACCCGGAACGGCTCTGTGTAACAGTCAGTCCGTGTTCCAGATCTGGGACGGTTTCCGGGTTTTACTCGGTGCAGCTATCCGGCCGACTCAGTAATCCTGCTTTCGTGATGCAAGGCCCCTGGGCTCCCAGGACGAAAGGAGGAAAAACATCTGTGTTTTCTGCCTGTTGATGTTGAGGCTGGAAGCCTGAGAAAGGACGTGGATCATGAGTGAAATGGGGAAAGCACTCTGTGAGCACCACCACACGCACAGAAAACAGACAGGATCTCCACCAATCACAGAGCTTGTTGGTAAGAACACATAAAACAGGGCTGCCCAATACTATTCTTCCTGGAGATCTATTCCTGTTTTCACTCCAGCCCTAACAAAGCGCATCTCATTCAACTCAAAAGCTAGAGATCCCTTGAGATGCTAATTAGGTAGAATCAGGTGTGCCAAATTAGGGTTGAAATGAAAAGAGTAGACTTTCAGGAGCAAGGTTGGACAGCTCTGACATAAAACAACAGCAACAGCAGTTGGCACACTTTCAGGCATTCCGCAGGTATCCAGGAAACATGTATCCACCAATTCCGGCCGCCGTTGTTCCTTGCCGGTTGCTACCAACGAGCTCCGTGATTGGTGGAGCTCCTCTCAGTGGTCCACCGGCCAGGCGACATCACAGCTGTCACGGCCATTTCATTATCGCTGAAGGAGGAGTGCTGCGAGTCGGGGGGGGGGGGGGGGGGGGGGGGGGGGGGGGGGGGGGGGGGGGGGGGGGGGGGACCCGAAAGACGGAGCGGAGGTCAGGAGCTCGGCGCGGAGGCTAAATCCCCCAGCAGTCCCCCTGGCTGAACCGAAAGGCCTGTTATTGTGACTGCCGCTGTCGGGCCGATGGCTGTGTGAACACGACGCAGGCGGCGGCAACCTGCCGGGCCGTCCACCTGAGCCAGGGTCACTCCCCTGCCCAAGACTGCGAGGGGGGGGGGGGAGGGGGGGGGGGGGGGGGCAGTCACTGAGCTAGACTGTGTGTGTCAGTGTGTGTGTGTGTGTGTGTGTGTGTGTGAGGGTGGGAGTGTGTGTGTGTCGGTGTGTGATTGAGTAAGAGTGTGTGCGTGTTTGACAAAGAGAATGTGTGAGTGAGTGAGTGAGTGAGTGTGTGTGTGTATCTGTGTGAGAGATAGTGTGTGTGTGTGTGTGTGTATGCACAAGTGTGCATGTGAGTGATCAAAACAAAAGACAGAGAGAGAGCGGAAGAGAGAGGGAGAGGGAAATGCTAGATCTCAAAAAAAAAAAGCTAGCCCTGTTCTTCAGCCTTCAAATTCACTGTATTTATTACAGTTTTCAGATCTGAAACAACATGTCGTATTCTGATTATTTTTTGGGACGTTCTCTCAGAAAACACTTACACACACACTCAGCACCCATTTCTAGAGCTGCATTTAATCTAATTAAATGAGCCAGCCTAAATCCCACAGCTGAAGTTACCACCGTGGGCACACAACTGACGCAAATAAATAAAATCTGAGGAAATATCAGGATTAGTTGTCCCCCAGAGACCTAACACAACCCAACCCAACCCAGCCCCACCTCACATGCCCGGCCCCCACCCCCCACATCTGGTCCAAACAGGAATGAGTCCCCAAGCATAGCCCCCTCCCCCTCCCCCTCCCCCTCCCCCTCCACCCGGGCCGCCACAGAGCAAAGAGGAGAGAAATCCCTGGGTGGGTCGGCCAGATTAAACTGCCTCTATAATCCGCTTGGCTTTTACCTCCTCGTCCTCAACAGAGAGAGGGGGGGGGGACAGAAAGAGAGTGGGAGAGAGAGTGAGAGAGACAGAGGGGGGGGAGGGGGAGAGGGAGGAGAGAGTGAAAGAGAGAGTGGGGGGGAGAGGGGAGAGAGTGAAAGTGAGAGGGAGTGGGGGGAGAGAGAGGGAGACACAACAACAAGAGCAGAGGGGGGGAACATGGGGGACAAGCTGAAAAGAATGGAGAGTTATAGAAACACAGAAATAGAGAAATAAATTTAACTGGAGGGAGAAAAGCGGATGGGAAAGTAACATGCGAGAATCGGGGGGGGGGGATTGGAGGTGGGGGTGGGGGGGGGGGTGTAGCATAACGACACGCTCGCAACGGAAGGGAGGAGGGGAGGAAGAGGATGAAGGTGAAACCCCCGTACCAGGGAACCTGTCCAGGCACGCGTTCATGTGCCAGACGTTCGCTTCCCCGACTAATGACTGAAAACAAGGGACGAGGCTGGTGTGGCATTCATTCATTTCTGCGTTCGTATCTTTTTAAAAGATAGATAAATAAATAAATAAATTTAAAAAATAAGGACAAACAGAAAGCGAGGGAGAAGCTTCACTTCGATTAGCCAGCGTTAGCGCTGGCGCTAGCCTCCGCCTTGGCCGTGCGGCTGGAGCCCGCTAGCTCGTTCGCTCGCTAGCCCGTTCGCTCGCTGCGGCAGAAGCACTCTCCAGCGCCGGCTGAGTGCGTCCTCGCCGGCTAACAACGCGTCAAGCACCATAAGACGCCCATATGGTCTGGAGCGTCGAGTATTTACACAACAGGAGGAGTAACCTTTCGGCGGCGCGGCGCGCGGCTGCTGGCCGTGTCCGGAGCATATGGGCCGGGGAGAGGAGAAGGGAGGAGGAGGGCCTTTCTCCTGGACGTACGGGGGCCAGGACAGGCTCTTACCGCGACCGGACCAAACCGGACCAGAACCGGACCGAACCAAACCGGACCGAACCGGCCCAAACCAGCCCAAACCGGCCCAAACAGGCCCAAACCAGTCCAAACCGGCCCAAACCAGTCCAAACCAGCCCGAACCAGCCCAAACCAGCCCAAACCAGCCTGCACTGGAACACGTGCGCAGCTATTTCAGGCAGACTATCTTTACAGGTACGGCACAGGGCTCCTGTCATTGTGTTTCAATGGGGAAATCTATTTCCAGGACATGACGAATTTCAGACTGTTGAGGGGCTCGTGACGGCAGCATTCGAGTCTGAGGGCAGAGCAAGCCCCCCCCCCCCCCAGTGGAAAAAGGGCCCATGGTGCAACAGACAGGAAGTAGGAGGACACGGGAGAAACGGCTGTGATATACGAGCAGGGAAAAAAAAAAAAAAAAAAAAAGGAAAACAAAAGATGGGAAGGGGGAGGGGGGAGGGGCAATGGGATGCACCCTGGGGTAATAAAACCAGGGGGTGGAACGGGGGCAACGGGGGGCAGGGCGGGTAAGTTCAGCAAAGGGAAGCTGAATTTTTTTTAACATCTTTGGGAGGACTACAGACCGCCATCAGTATCTCAGGAACAGACTGCAGCTACTGACAGCCATGTTCCACACGCCAATATGGCGCCATCTTCCTTGCTCTGAAAGCAGACGGAGTATAGCACACCAGCAAACGCCGGCCGGTGGATTTTTCAGGATGCACCGTCTCGACGGAAGAATTTCTTTGCCAGGCACACAATCACATGAAGACATTATTCTTTATTCCTTCTCTTTTTTCTTTCTCTATTCTGTCTCTTTTTTTTTTTTACTCTGCAACCTGGCCAAGCCAGTTGGATGCGAGCGTACTACATTCTTCTCACCATCTTCCTCAAAGAAATGTAGACGTTGCCGTTGGATTTTTAAATTTTTTTTGTCGAAATGTCCCTCAGCAGAGCGCGGAATTCCAAAAATGATCGCAATGCAACAAAAGCGACCGATGAATCGGGTGGCCCCATTAGAAATGGGACCGACTGCAGTCACTTGCACTGGAGCCCCACATCACCCCGTCCCGTGGGAGGGGAGGTTTGGGGAAATGTCAGAGGGCCGTCTGTCTGTCTGTCTGTCTGTCTGTCTCTCTCTCTCGGTGAAGGTTCCGGTTTGGACCGGTCAGGGTGCACAGGAAAGGTCTGGTTTGGACCGGTCAGGGTGCACAGGAAAGGTCCGGTTTGGACTGGTCACGGTGCACAGGAAAGGTCCGGTTTGGACCGGTCACGGTGCACAGGAAAGGTCCGGTTTGGACCGGTCACGGTGCACAGGAAAGGTCCGGTTTGGACCGGTCACGGTCCACAGGTCTGGCGGTCAGGGGGAACGCTGTGGAACAGCCACAAACTGCCTTAACCCCCCAAAAAGCTAAACAAGCAGACCTACAGCAACACAGTAACCCAAGGTTTTTATGGTGCTCGTAATGTCCTTATGCAAATACATGAAATATAGAAAGTAAATGAAACAAAACATTTTTAAATATACATTATATATAATATGAATATATTTTTGGGCGAGTGTCTTCCGCATGCAGCCCCAGAACATTCTGGGGCTGTTTCCATCGGCAGCAGCACGGGGACGAGGGGACCCAGTCGCTGATACGGCTGGTTTACTTTCACGACTCCTCTTGTACCCTCAGCGCATACGCAAACACACGCGACGGGTTCTCTCGTCTTTCCCCGCACGTCTGAGACGCGAGAACATCGATCGGATCGGCACCTAACGCGGCCACGGTAAGGCACAGGGAACAACAGGGAGACGTGTGTGCGCATGCACACACACACACACACACACACACATACACACGTACGTAGGTACACACACGTATGTGCGCACGTACACTTTGGTGTACGTCACTCTGGATAAGAGCGTCTGCCAAATGCCTGTAATGTAATGTGATGCACACGCAGGCATACGCACATATGCGCACACGCACGTGAGGGGGAATGCCCCACAGTGCGTTTGGGCCCCATTCACAAAAGGGGGGGGGGGGGTCCACAGAACGGGCCCCCCCCCCCCCCCACCAGTCGATATCCTCAGCAGCCCGGGCAACTCGGGGACGGGGGGAGGAAAGGAAAGGGAAGGCCTGCTCCGCACGTGCTCAGTTCGCGCGGGCACTGCGCCACCCCCCCCCCCCCCCCCCCCCCCCCCCAAAGTCCGGCTGGGTAAGGCTGCCGGTGTGAACCCCACTGACGGAGCCCATTACGATGAATAATTGAATGCCAAATGAAGACAAATGATATGATTGCGCGACGAGCTGCAGCAGTCGATGCCCCTATCTTGGCGGTGCCCATTCAATAGCATTGATCAGCTTTACAACCCAAGCAGCCGGCCAGGAAACTAAATGGTTTCGATCAATGCTACTTAACGGATTATTGACCGGCGACTGGTTTCTCCCAAAGAACAAAATAAAAATGGAATACGAAGGGAAAAAAAAAAAAAAAAATGAAATAAAATAATGGAAAGAAAACAAATGCCTCTGTCTGAAATCTGCTCATTTGATTCACTGCAGGATAAATTGGAGAGAGAGAGAGAATGGGAGGAAGATGAGGGAGCGAAGAGGGGAGGTGGGGCGGACCGCCTTTCGGCAGACAAATCAGTGTCAGAGGCGAGACCTTCGGGCCGGGGGGATTGGAACGGGCGATGTCAAGCATGAACGGCTAGCCCCACACGGGCGATGGATTCGAACCCGGGTCCGCGGCCAGAGAAACATCAGCTATATCCAGGGCGTTTCCCAAACAGCGCACTCGCCTACTACCGAGTGCACAAGATGTACGCAAGTTGTATACAACTTGTATACTCAATAGTAGGCAAGTGTGCAAATTTGGACACGATCCCCAGGTCTCCCTACGAGCTGAGATACTGACCCGCTTTTGAGAGCCACAAAGAGGACGTAGAAATCATTTTCATTAACCACCGACAAGTCATCCTCACACTGCCCATCACCACAGTGGGAGGCCGTCTGGTCCTCGACACTGGATATCTATGGTTACCATAGATATTCGATGCAGACTAACGTGCATATCAGTGTTTCAGCAGGAAACCGACGCACAGGTTAGCTGGTGTGATGGGCTCCAGCTAGCTCTGCTGTACTCTGCACACCAGTACTGCAGAGACACAATGAAGGGGAAAATGGAGAGCAGTCTGTAGAGTAAAGGCGGGGGGGGGGGTTGGAGTTGGGGGGGGGGGGAGGGGGGGAGAGGGTGGGTTTTGGGGGCTGGGGGGGAGGGAGGGGGGGGGGGGGGGGGTCCATAACACCCTGACGGTCCCAGAGGTCCCCAACCCCAGCACTGCTTTACATATACAGCACGGCGTTACCATGGTGACCGAGCCTAACTCCGAGGGCTGACCCAAGAGGCACATTGCGTGTGTGAGCGCGCGCGCGTGTGTGTGTGAGCGCACGCGTGTGTGTGTGTGCGTGCGTGCGATGCCTCCCACCATTTCCAGGGATACGAATCTTAAAATGAACCGGTGTGTCTGTTGTACACGTTTTTTTTATTTTGTTTTTTTTTTCCCCGCTCTGCTCTGCTCGCGATTCCTGAGACGTACGCGGGTCTATTAATGGGTCTGGCGGCGCGGGCTCTCCGGTAAGAGCACTCCGGTTCCCGGCGCAGTGTGTGATTAATTGTTACGGTGGGCACACCGGTACAGCATGTGCCCTGCTCCACGGGCACCGCGGCGTGGCTAGGTGTGTGCACACAGGCACACGTCCTTACAGAAACACCATTTATCATTTATTATAATTTATTTATGGAGGCGGCTGAATTACAGTGTGTGTGTGTGTGTGCGTGCGTGTGTGTGTGTGCGAGCGTGTGTGTGTGCGTGTGTGTGCGTGTGTGTGCGTGCGTGCGTGCGTGTGTGTGCGAGCTTGTGTGTGTGCATGTGTGTGTGTGTGCGAGCTTGTGTGTGTGTGTGTGTGTGCGCGCGTGTGTGCGAGCTTGTGTGTGTGTGTGTGTGTGCGCGCGTGTGTGCAAGCTTGTGTGTGCGTGTGTGTGTGTGTGAGCTTGTGTGTGAGCTTGTGTGTGTGCGTGTGCGCGTGTGTGCGAGCTTGTGTGTGTGCGTGTGTGTGTGTGTGTGCAAGCTTGTGTGTGTGCGTGTGCGCGCGTGTGTGTGCAAGCTTGTGTGTGTGCGTGTGTGTGTGTGTGTGTGTGCGAGCTTGTGTGTGTGCGTGTGTGTGTGTGTGCGCGCGCGTCTCAGTCTGACAGAGTGAGTCAGTGCGTACGTGTGTTTGTCAGTCTGTGTGTGTCTGAGTGCGTTTCGCTTCTCAATTCAGCAGAACCTCATTAATTCAGAAATGGAAATCATTTATGCATGGAGCGCGCAGAAGAGAAAGCGAGGGAGAGAGAGGGAGAGACGGAGAAAGAGAGAGGGAGAGAGAGATAGAGAGGAAGGGAGAGGGGGAGAGGGATAGTAGAAGGAGAGCTGAATTTTCTATTTTTCTTATTTTGCTTGGTGAAAATAGTCTCCAGCGATTTTTGCAGTTTCATCCTTAATAAAAAATAAATAAATAAAAACCCATTCCATATATTTTTTTTAAAGCACCACTCTCTTGTTAACCCTTTGCGTTGGAAAAGTAAGCAAGTTCTTCCATTCCGCACACTAATTTCACACCCTGCTCCAGGCACAAGTTTGCTGAGGGTGAATAAATGTGCTTCTGGGGAAAGGTCTCCAAATTAGATGCTTAATGACGCAGGTTTATGTGCTTTTATTCTCTACCTGCCTTTATACAGATTTATGCTACGTGGTTCACCCTCAAATCCGTGCCAGAATTTAGCTCATTTAAATAATGGCATAGTTTATTATTGTTTTTATTTTTTTTAAATCATGAACACTTATGGCCTTAAGCTGGTAATGGTACGCTGCAAAAAAAAATCATTTTTGAAGCAGTTCTCCAGCAAAATTAGTTCTAATTTTCGTTTTTGTTTTCTTATCTCAGCTCACGACAGCATTCACAGGAGACTGATGTCCACCGTGCCGCAAGATTCATCTGCAAATGCGGTTCGTCCAGAGCACCACTGCATAAAATTAAAATAAAAAAAGAACTTTTAAATTTTAGTCATGTGGGAAAATACATTTTTTGCACTGAGCGAAAGGGAGAAGGAAAGAGTGTGTGGCAGGGGAGGAGGAAGAGGGAGAGAGGATGAGAGAGAGAGAGAGAGAGAGAGAGAGAGAGAGAGAGAGAGGGAGAGGGAGAGAGGGGGGAGAGAGAGAGAGAGAAACAACACTGCAGAAACAACTGGGGATCTCAAAGCAGGTTTAACATTATGAGAATTTAAGGATCAAAAAGAATGATATTTTATTTGAAATTGCTGGTACGAGTGGCACAAAAATAAGATGTATCGTTTTCATTATTGACTTTGCAGTTAAAGGCCCACATGTGACATGAAACAGACACGGGTATAAGCCAGGCGGGCCGACAGAGACAGAGCATTACTCACAGACACGGGGCAGGACCCCCTGGACAGGGTAAACGCGCCAAAATATGCACCTTTCAACTCAACCGCATTCCAAACAGGGTCACCCGACCCGACAGCAACACTGTGTTTATTTGAAAGAATAATAACCGTTTTTGTGTTTTTTTTTAAAAAAAAAAAAAAACGGTTACGGTCAGCTCTCGTGCCAGGTGAAAATTAAAGGTGACAGCGTTGCTTGTCCAAAAGCACCAACACTGTACAGAATGCAAACCTTTCCATGCTACCGTTCTGCTAAATGTTAAACTTAATCACTGCCACAACTCTCCAACAGGGAAAGCTTGCAGAATAAGGAAACTTAAAACACATCCCAATGTTAATATATTTAACTTGATTTAACTTATGCGATTCAAAAACAAACCTACAACGTACTTCTCTAGCTAAACGGTTCAGACTAAGCATAATTAATTACTCATCGCACGTCACGTCAAACGAAATAAATGCTCACAGTACAGTGAAATAGTTACAAATAAATTGTATTTGTATCCTTAACTGGCTTACTCATTCCCAATGCTACCACTGAGGCTAGCTGCTCCAGAACGTCTAAGTGCCATCTACGCGTCGTAAACCAGAGACTCGGCCTCCAGGGTTCCTCAATTCAGTGCCTTAAGGGCCAAGTCTGCGAGGTTTCTGCTCTCTAAGTAACAAACAATCTGTTCCAGGAGTGGTGAAATTGGTTTAATTAAAGCTGCCCCGAGCGGAGCCAAGTGATTAAGTGTGTGGGTGAAAAAGGAATCCTAAAACGCAGTAAGAACAAAAAGGTGCTCACTCTTAAACCAGGTACAAAACGGCCTTAAGATAAAGGTAAGGTTAAGCCAGTCAACATGAGCCATTCACACACGTAGTAGTTGGAAAACAGATCATAGCATTCGTACCGTTTAACACACCTCAACTCCTCTTGTTTCTGGCTCTCCGCGACATAGCTTTCTTACTTGTTAAGCGTTACCTCAGGATAAACGCCCATGCATCATTTTAAGTGTTACTTTATGTAATAAAAATGATTTATATGCAGTATTGTCTACATAGCACTAAAGTTCTGTTGTGCATTTACTCTTTTTCACTTTCGTAAAAAAAGCAACACAGTACATTAGACGCAACAATGGCCGTAATGGCGGCGATTGTTGCCGCAATCCGGGCGCGTGCATGCTGAAGTACTACTGCGGCTCAAGGCCATTAATCTTGCAGCCGGGCCCGGTTGCTTATGAACAACGACAATTACACACTCGCGCATCTATGAAAATTCCATTTCTGGCACGTCATAAAACTCTCCTGTCCAGCGTCAGGTTTCGCGACGGTGAAAGTGACGAATGAAGACTGCCCAGAACCAGTGGACACCGACCTTCCGACAACCTGACGTTCCAGTAGCAGTTTCCCCCACACAAGAGGAAGGCAGAAGCCTTGGTGGAAGACATAAAATTGCACCGAGATGCAAATCCAAAACAGACAAAGACAGAAAACAAAACAAAAACAAACTACCACCACCGGCCAGGAGCCACAAAAGGTTATCAAGCTGCTGCGCAAAGAACAGTTTTTACTTGATCTGATCGCCACAATAAAAACAAGAAGTGTATAAACACTCAAATGTAAAATCTTTAACCTATGTTTATTTAGATTTTTCTAAAAATGAATAAATAAATAAATTTAAAAAACCCTGTAATGAGAGATAGGTTTCTTTCACTGCAGACCATCCATTCGGTGGAACTTTAGTGCATTCCTGGCAGAACTGTGCCGGCTAACAGTTTATTTCCCAGGGGTTTTTGTCAGCATTCTTATGGATCAGCTTAAGGTGTTGTATACAGCACTGTTCGTGCTAGCTACTGTCACATACAACTTAATTTAATCAATGCCACTCCTACACATTTCACATTGTTTTCGTATGCAATCTCAATTCAAATGTACATTCTGCAATAAACAGATGCAGAGAAGATTGCTTCTTTAGGTATGTATGCGATATGGGAGTGAATAAGTAAGGAGGTGAATAAATAACCGGATAAATAAATAAGGAGTCTTCCTCCGCAGCGGCACACGATCTCTGCTGAGCCTTTTAGCGCCGCTTCCTCCCTCCTCCCGCCCCCAGACAATATGGAACAGACAGTAATCTGTCCGCGCGCTGAACGGATTAGAGCAACAAGCACAGCATCCCCCAAACCAGGTCAGCCTGTCAGAGAGGCTGTGCTGCTTTTCGTCTCTTGCTTCCCTCTTCTCTCACTCTCGCTCACTCTCTATCTCTCTCTCACTCTCTCCCCCCTCCCTGCATTCTCTCCATCTCCGCCTCACACCATCCAACCGTGAACCAGCGTGTTTTACCTACTAATTGTACACCGTGATTTCTCAAACTCCGCACACGCTAATTATTCATGCTGTTACTTATGCTTCCTGTAAATTCTCTGGCTGTTGTTTTGGAAGAGCAGAACGCTGTGTGTGTGTATATATATATATCGGTGACCCGATAAACTGTATAACAATTACGCAACACTGCCATTTTACATGAACATTATGGACAGGAAGTATACGATACAAACAGGTGATCGCGTTTGCTCTCCGGAGAATCGTTAAGGGACTCAGTTTTACCGTAAATAGTCTTACCGAGAACCGTTATTAGACACAGTTTTACTATAAATAAAACAATTTTGGTACAGACACAGTAAATTACATTCAACTGGACCTTTATTTTAGGGGTTGTGCGGTTGTTAGTTTTACAAGAACGTGACCCCAAGAATGTGGCATTCTGGACTTAAACTGCAGTATTCTGGTCCGTCAGTAAGTGCAAACGCTTGGCTAATCCTGGCCCATCATCCAGAACAATTAGTCATTACACTACTACATTACACCCACACACTCACAACACAGACAGTGAACTCTTCTGTCAGACTACCTTTTAAACACGAAGGCATTACCGTTGTTACAGTGTGCTCCGAACACCAATCTGCAGAGTAAAAACGCAGAAAACTACTCGGAGACCAACTCTTATGAACTAACCATGTGAAATCCAGAAAATAAACTATGCGTAATTACGCATTTTTTTATTAGCTCCAATTTCAACAATTATACCGACCCAATTTCGCAGTGAATGATACTGCACACATCCATACACTGTGTTAACAGCGAATTATGTAAATGAGTGAAATTTATGGTTGTAGAAATGCGTTTCACCTCTGAAATGCCACTTATGGTACTCCCAGTACTGAATGAAATGGGTCTCGCAGCAAAACGTGACCTAAATCAAAGCCGGGAAAAAAATATGCATTAACACTTTGGATTATTGGAACGTTCATCTGTTTTACAGCAGTACTTAAGACAAATTTAAACACTTTTTTTTTGGTCCAAAGTAGCCTGTGAACATGCGCGTTTGTTATCCTTGCCTCTCTCTGACTTGTTCAGACTGCATCTCCAGCATGCTTTGGGGTGTATTGCTTTCCCCCCCCCTAAAACACAGAGAGGGTTATGGTTTAGTTCTTACTAGCCACAACACACATCCCTAACAACTGTGAAGTTAAGAATCGTAAAACTGAACTGTTTTATAGAGCGGTGATTACTACACTATCTTTATAGACAACTAGCTTGTGATGACTATGCAGTGGCATCTGTCAGAATTGAACACCATTTGTTGTGCGAGTTTGCAATTAATGCACAGTATTTACACGACTAGTTCTGCCATAAAAATGATTAGAGAGAGAAAGTTCTTAGTCATTGTTATGAGAATTTTTTAATTAAAGACCGGACAGCTGCAAGGTTGGAAAACCTCCACTGTAAACAGATTTGAGATTCGTAATGCCGATATGAGACAGCATTTAAATTCTATTGGGATAGCGCTTAAATATACCCTCGTAATCTGTTAAATGAATCACGCGTGTTGAAACAAGCCCTTGGCATTTTCTCTTGTCTGCAGACTCATAGCTACAAGCTACTTTCAATGGCTACTTTAAATACTTTGTCTCCTAATAGCAATATGAACTCGTACAACTAGACATACTTTCATATCTTTAGGCATGACAGCCTTGATGACTCGAAATTAACATGAGCTAGCTTGCAGACCTAACTGCATCTGAAATTATTGCTCATAGTCTGCATTCCGTCTGGAATACCAGATCTACCTTTCTAGATATGCAGCATTCTAGTAGATTTTGGAGCAGTTTCACAAGCAAAGATGAAGCCTTCCCCTGGTCTAAAATGCACAGGCACATAACAAGAAAAAAAGATATGCAAAATATTACTGTTCTAGAACTTTATTTTCCAATGTTTTAATAAATAAATACCTGGTGGATGCGGGGATTTTTTTGGTTTTCCAATGTATACTGAGGCACTTATTAATAGAATTTTGTTTTCCTTAATTTTATTTTTGAACATAAAATGTAACTTTTGAACATAAAATGTAACTGATGGCCGAAATATTATATGGTTGAAATATTCCTCGTGGTTTCAGTTTTCTTTCACGATTGCAAGTCCAAGTGCAAACCCCATTTCCTATTCGCTCTCCCTAAGGTAGAACAAATACACTGCAGAGAATTCTAACTCTGCCGAATAGCTGAAAACCTGACCGTATCCGTTATGTCGGCTTTTCCGTTCTGGACTGAAACCCCCTATCGCGTGCGTCTCGCTTCCCGGCAACGGAAAGAAGCGCGAGCCTGACAGAATGCTGCGGAGGAGATGCAGGTTGACAGCGCGGTGCAGAGCCGGCACTGCTAATGCATTGCTCCTGCAGCTGAATGCGGTGTTGCCAAGGTACAGAGGGAGACAGGTGCATGCCGAACCACGAAGGTAATCATTTGGTCAGGGGGGAGCCGTTTCACTCGAAAAATGAAAGCCCGCGGAAGTATATGGTATAAAAATAATAATTACTGTGCATTAAATTCACTGTCTGTAAATATGCCCCAGATAGCAGTAAAGTGACGCATGTGAACCAGAGCAAGGCTCTCATCAGCACTGCCTCCCTCATCGCTCAGACAGACACCGTGTGTGAACTGCCTGTGTGTGTGTGTGTGTGTGTGTGTGTGTGCGTGCGTGCGCGTGCTCATAAAAATAAGTCTCTGTGAGGATAGGTTATTATTTCTGTAAGGTATCATTTACGTTCCGTTTAAAA
Organism: Anguilla japonica; assembly: GCA_025169545.1. Lineage (NCBI taxonomy): Eukaryota > Metazoa > Chordata > Actinopteri > Anguilliformes > Anguillidae > Anguilla > Anguilla japonica. Next base: position 7,392,519 of record CM045886.1, read on the forward strand.
ACAAAATGAAAACATTTTGACAAGGTCGAGCAACGAAATGAAACGCGATCCACACGAAGTAACAATGATTTTTATCGTTCTTTATAAAGTCCGTCAAAAAAATAGCCACCACCGACTAACCTCACGACGTCCCCCGTTCGGCTACGGAACAAACTGTTTTCAGTGAATAGTTTCCGGAGTTTAGACAGCTGTTCAGATGACACAGGGAGTCCAAAAAGTGACAGATTTGGAACTCCTACTTCCCTGAAACCGGTGCATCTGAATGAAAAGGATCAATTACGTTAGTTTAAGACACGTAAGTTATCCGGCTTACATCTCTGTTAAAACTCCATTTAGTCAACCCATTTTAATTGACAACATGTAAAAATGCTTGTAAACTTTTTAGTTGGATAATTTTTTTCCCCCAGGAGCAAGAGCATCAAAGTGAAAAAATGATACTCTACTCTAAGACCAACTTCAACATCACTGCTTTGTTGGACTTTCTGATGGTTCAAACTTCCCAGGGGCTTGTTATTTGACACAAATACACTGTTTATCATTATAAAAGTACAACAGTATTCCTGACTGAAACCTGTAAGTGTATAATATACATGCATATACATATACACGTATATACAGACAGACAGAAACACACTTCCTCTCTGGGACTATATCTGAGAAAGTGGGCGTCTGAGAAAAAAATGTTCGACTCAAAACCTTTGATATTTGGTAATTTCATGTCAAGGAAGTTATTCATGAAAATTTGTGGTAATATTTGGCCAACCTGTTTATCAGCTTAAATGAACGGACTTGCTTGACTGGCATTTACTGGGAAAACACCATCGTTCAACTTCTTAATGCTGCTGCTCGCTTACGAGTGCACATAGTACACGGCCTACGAAGGAACGTCCCTGCAGGAGGAGTTACTGAGAAATCGATTCCGTATTATGACCTCACTTCCTCAAAACAAAACTGTGGAATATCTGCAAATCCCCTCAAATCGATGAGAAAACTTCTGGGATCAAAGACAGTGTGGAATCTGAATGTCAAAGCCTGGAGCACAGGAAGTGATCCTCCCCAGGTGACGCAAAGCGTTCTGACAACGTCGCCGCCACGTTGTGTCAATGTTATGACCTAGCCAAAACATTCCAATAACACTGGGAGAACATTCTGCGTTGGGTCTGTGTCACCTGTCACGTGTGTAAACCGTAGTCCTGTAGTGATTAATGCACTTTCTCCATTTTCCCCCAAAAGGTCTACGGGTTTCACTGGAAACGCAACATCGAACATTACACGCAGAAAATAAAGATGTTGAAACAAAAACATTGCCAACAATTACAGTGTCACACTCATTCAGTGCAGAAACCAGAGAGCAGCTGGTCAGTTGTGGGCTATGCATATTAAATTCACCAGTAGTTAGCCGACTAGCAACTGTTACATTAGTACCAGCATTCCCCTACGTGCACCTGCTGTTTTTAATTCCACAAAAGATAGGTAGCGTGCCAAATTCTCATTACCAGAAGATCTGGAATGAGAGATGTGTGTGTATCGAGTTTATTTTTACTAACTGACTGAAACTATAGGATGCTCTGTAAATGTAGCCAAGTGCACTAATCTACCCATCTTAAATGAAATACTGCTTTAAACCTACTCTAAAAGTAAGCAAGATAGCTAGCAGGCCAAAGTGTATACATCTATGCAGCAACTAGGGACTAACCATAGAACACAATAAGCTACACATTCACGACATTCATAAAAGAAAAAATAATCTCATACTCCGTGTATTATAAGTAAGCAGGCAAGACATGAAACAATATAGCCTAAACATCCAAATTATTATGTTGCATTACCGAGCCACACAAGTGCACTGAAAATTGAGTTTATTCCAGTGTGACTACCTTATATGAGTAGTGTCAGTGTATGAATCTGTGTACACACATGCGCACACACACACACACACACACACACACACACACACACACACACACACACACACAGACAGCATTGGGACTGTCTCTCCATCTATTACGGGGACTATCCTGACACCTCTACGCTCACACCTAACGTATAGCCTAACCCAAACCAATGGCGAAGCACAACATAAACTCCAAAGGACAAGGTTATTAAGTTTATATACGGTTATAATATCAAAGAAATACATTTCAAAGCCACAAGCTTTCAGCTGTGGCGTAGTTCAAAAAGTTAAAAAAGAATAACCCCGTCTTCTACTCCCGATACAGTGTGTGGACACGGCAACGCGACACATCACTTACAAGACAAAGACCCTAAATTTCCTGAATAGATGGCCTGCAAGATTCTGCGTTTCGCTGCTATAACTTCTTGGGGGGTGTAGATATGTGGAAAAGGAAAAAAGGGAGCAAAGTAAAAGGTAACAAAAAAGTGTTATACATTGAATAACTCATTGCATGAAAACTAAATTTCACCTGGTTGCTGCAACAGAAACACTGTCACAGCAGAGCGTAACTTCTAGCATTTTCCAAAA
>CM045886.1:7397500-7400000 GCA_025169545.1 Anguilla japonica
GCAATGTTTTGGGCTTTACAGTGCTCAAAACATTGCTTTTTCTGAATTACAGGCAGTGCATGCTGGGATACCGGACCCTCCAGAAAGGCAATGTTTTGGGCTTTACAGTGCTCAAAACATTGCCTTTCTGAACAGTGCATGCTGGGATATCGGACCTCCAGAAAGGCAATGTTTTGGGCTTTACAGTGCTCAAAACATTGCTTTTCTGAATTACAGGCAGTGCATGCTGGGATACCGGACCCTCCAGAAAGGCAATGTTTTGGGCTTTACAGTGCTCAAAACATTGCCTTTCTGAATGACAGGCAGTGCATGCTGGGATACTGGACCTCCAGAAAGGCAATGTTTTGGGCTTTATAGTGCTCACCCTTCAGTGACCAGCCCAGGGTGCGTTCCCCCCCCCCCAATCTACTTTCACACAATTCCATAGTCTTGGGATGGTGGGGCAGAGAGAGAGAGAGAGAGACTGTAATAATTGTGGGGGGGGGGGGGGGGGGGGGGGGGGAGACTGCCTTCAGAAAGTTAAGGTTTCCCAAAAGCAGACGCAGCAGCAACACTATTTGTGTAATGGCAGTAATTTATGCCAATTTCTCCAGGCAGGGAGTTTTTTTTCCCCACCCCCCTTGCCCCCCCCCCCCCCCCCACAATGATTTCTGTACATGTTTGGAGCGTCTCCAGCTCTGGACTTCAAAGCGGAGTGTGAATTCAGATCAAACGGCACTGAGAGGAGGAGGCTTGTAATTGTGAGCCCCAGACAGGAGGGCAGGCTTACACTTACCCCCCCCCCCCCCCCCCCCCCCCCCCCCCGACAGGCTGCGGGACGGGGGACACCCCCTCAACTCGACGGAGCCGCCCCCCTCCTTTACCCCCGAAAACCCGCGACGCCGCCCGGCTTTCCCAAAGCTGCCCCCCAGCCCGTCTCCATTACAGTGCATCTGTCAGTCAGACACACTTCACTCTGCCTGTGCGAGAGGAACTGGACATGGGCGTCCCGTTAAAAAGGGCCCACCTTAAAAAAGTGAAATGGACATGGGCGTCCCGTTGAAAAGGGTCCACCTTAAAAAGAGTGAAATTGGACATGGGTGTCCCTGCTGAGGAGGGCCCACCTTAAAAAGTTAAATGGGACATGGGTGTTCTGTGGAAAAGGAGCCAGAACCGAGCCCGGTGTGCTCAGAGGAGGCAGTGTGTGAGTGTGTGTGTGTGTGTGTGTGTCTGTGTGAGTGTGTGAGAGAAAGACTGAGTGTGTGTGTGTGTGTGTGAGAGAGAGATTGTGTGAGTGTGTGTGTGTGTGCATGAGAGACGGTGAGTGTGTGTGCGTGTGTGTGTGTGTGAGAAAGACACTGTGTGTGTGAGAGAGACAGTGTGAGTGTGTGTGTGTGAGAGAGACAGTGTGAATGTGTGTGTGCGTGAGAGAGACAGTGTGAGTGTGTGTGTGAGAGATTGTGTGTGTGTGTGTGTGTGTGTGAGAGAGAGAGACAGTGTGTGTGTGTGTGTGTGTGTGTGTGTGAGAGAGACAGACAGTGTGTGTGTGCGTGTGTGAGAAAGACACTGTGTGTGTGAGAGAGACAGTGTGTGTGTGTGTGTGTGTGTGTGTGTGAGAGAGACAGACAGTGTGTGTGTGTGTGTGTGTGTGTGTGTGAGAGAGACAGTGTGTGTGTGTGTGTGTGTGTGTGTGTGAGAGAGACAGACAGTGTGTGTGTGTGTGTGTGTGTGTGTGTGAGAGAGAGACAGACAGTGTGAGTGTGTGTGTGTGTGTGTGTGTGTGTGTGTGTGAGAGAGACAGACAGTGTGTGTGTGTGTGAGAGAGACAGTGTGTGTGTGTGCTCGCGCACAGAGCACAAAGAGGACTCTGAAGGGCTGCAGCAGTGCGAGGTCTCAGACAGACACACTGCAGCCGCAGCAGCCCCAGCAGCCCCAGCAGCCCGGGCTTATCAGCAGGCCTCAGGCCCGGGGAGAGAAAGGCACCTTTACAGCTCTTAAAGGCCACTTTGTTTCAGGAATTTCAGGAATCTGCGTTTCTGGGGAAACGGCTTGTGCCCTCGCTGGAGACCGGCCAACGCAAACGTACGAAGGCGGGGCGCGCAGGAGCAAGCGCGCGCGTACGTGCAGCGCAGGGATTCGCTCCGGGACGGCTGGCGGGAGCAAACCACCCCCCTCCCGCCTGGTTCCTGACCCCCGAAAAATCCTCACATACTCCCGACCCCAACCCCAACCCACCCCCCCCCCAAGCACCCTCAATCACGGCCCCAGACACTACCTCCGTCAGTACTGAGCATGCTCAGAAACGGCCCGCGTGGATGCAAATGGTAAACAGAAGACGGGTTTAACCCCGTTATGGCCAGGAATCCTTCTCCACACTCAACACTCGTCCCCTGCAGAGCCGGTGTTACAAATTTTACCCAATGTTAGCGATGTTAAGCGCTTACTCTAACCGTGAACATCGGCATGGAAACGGGAAAAACAAAGAAGAAAAGGACAGAAATTATGCATCGAAGAGCCCGTT
>CM045886.1:7405000-7422500 GCA_025169545.1 Anguilla japonica
TGACCCCATGCGAGCCCATCACTTCTCCTAATCTTCGCACGAACGGCTGGCCCAGATGCTTTAATGAGGCCGGCTTTTATGGAGGTATGGAGGCCATCAGGAGCACTAATGAAAAAGCCATGCAGTGGGCGCCCCTACATTTCACCCCCCCCCACCCCCCCCCCCCCCCCCCCCGCAGGCAGTTTAGGTACGGCTCGGGGGGGGGGGGGGGGGGGGGGGGGGGTCAGAGGTCACGGCGAGGAAGTGAGCGCGGCTGCCCGGTGACCTCTCATGTCTGGTGTTGGATCCATTAAGAGCTGGAGAGAGCCGGGGGGGGGGGGGGGATGGGGAGGGGCCGAATCATAACTCGCCCGACGCAACCGGCAAGAGTCCGGCCGCGGCCCAAAACGCCGACGGCAGCCCCCGCTTTTTAAGGGGCGAGAAAAGGGGGAAACACCTCCACATCACAAACAGCTAGAGAGCTGAGCTCTTCCACCATGGAATGGAACCTTTTTCATTAATCGTCTTACCATTCAGTGGTTACAAGAGAAGGGGGAAAAAAAAAAAAAAGGAGACAACTTAAAATCTAATCAACGGATGACTGCGAAGTCAGCAGAACGCAGTTGCCACGAAGCAACGCAGAAGTCAACCAATCCAACTTCAACCAATCCAAATTCAACCAATCAGACTTCAACCAATCCAAATTCAACCAATCAGAGTTCAACCAATCCGACTGTGGCCCCGCCCTAACCCTGCCCCACCCACCCACCCACAGTAGCAACACAAGTGATTGGTGAAAAAGGCTGTCACTCACATAGTCGTGGAAAGCCTTGGCCTCGCTGGAATGTTCGCAGGTCTCCCGCCTGTCTGGAGCGGCGCAGTACAGATCCCAGAATACACTGCAACAGGAAGGGGGGAGGAGCGAGGCATTAAGACAGCCATCCACGCATACCAATACTCACACAAAAAAAGCTACAACACATTCTCGCCAATATCATCATGTTATACACAAAAATGGAACAAAGTTGAGCTGGCACACTAGAACACTAGTACTTTTACCAAACAAAGCTGATCTTACTGGCCAATTTAGAGTTCTACTTCTAAATGTACAGGCAGAAGTAATGCTTGGTGGTTAAAGAGTTTATATCCTGGAGGTGTTTGTCTTATATCTGGTTAGAGGAAGGTGGAGCACTACCATTGTGCCAATTAGTAAGGTACTCATCTGAAACTACTTCATTCAATGCCCAGCTGTGCATGTGTATGGCAAAACAATGTATTCTGCATAAGGCTATCGAGGAGAGTTCAAAACAACAACAACAGTCATCCACTATGATGATAATACGCATCATCCCCCTCCTCTCCCAGCAGAGGTCAAGGTTCAGATCCCAGTCCCGCCACCGTTCCAACCGAGGAGACCAGCGGTCGACTGATCAAAGCGAGAAATTTGTTCAATTAAGGGAAATCTCACCCTTAAGGGCTGTGGGGGGCAGAAGGTTCCATCCCGTGCTCGCTTAATCACTTAATTGGAATTAAGCAACCGTTTAACTGGTAAATTAAACAGCTCCCCACTCTTTAGGTATCGACTTAATGGATACCCCCATACAACCTGCTGACTGGAAACTTGTAGATCCGGAGCAAGACTCCAACCAAAGTCACTTTTTAAATGTTATTCATTATCGTTCATTATTTTATGAGGCTTGCTCTAACAAAAGGGAGGACAGCTTACATCACACAAGGTTTAACAAAACCTAAAAAGGATCTGATCGCAAAAAAAAACAGAACCACTGGTCAGTTCCTAGCTGTGGGGAGGAAGGGCTGTGCATGTTTGCAGAAATCTGATTTGTTGACAGTGATGAGTCTTGCAGGGCTGATTGGTTGCGAGGCCTGGGGGCGGCCATATTGGCTCCCAACACCTTCAAAATCAACACTGCAGGAAGAGGGCTGCACCATAGATTCCTCAACACACTAGAATGGGTGTTTTTCCTATTGTACGAGAAAACAGAGGGGAACAAATAGAAACGCGGGGGGGGGGGGGGTTCGAGCTTGAGCGTAGGACAACACGGAAACGAAAAAGCAATGGGAATAGAGAAGCCAAATGGAAAAACAGATCAGCTGAAAAACAGCAGAGAAGAAGATGTTTTTAAAAAAAAGATGGCGGTGCAGGACAAGGGGAGAAAGAGGAGAAGAAGAACGTGGAGGAGTCGGCCACGCGCCACGGTGAGTCGGCGTATAATAAACCGGGGGCTGCATTATCACATCTATCAGCCGCCGTGGAGGAGACCGCAGCCTCGCCAGGGCCGTGCCGGGGGGGGGGGGGGGGGGGGGGGGTACGCCGGCATGGAGGAGACCGCAGCCTCGCCAGGGCCGTGCCGGGGGGGGGGGGGGGCACGCCGGGGGGAGACGCCGGGAAACCGGCTCAAATCCAATCAGCTCTCGGGAAAATGAAATGAGACGCAAGTTTGCGCTTTGTTACTGAAATAGCAACAGCCAGACACAGGTGCGTATGTGTGTGTGTGTGTGTGCGTGTGGGGGGGGGGGCATATGTGTGTGTGTGTGTGTGTGTGTGTGTGTGAGTGTGTGTGAGGGGGGGGGAGAGGGATGTGCCAGTGGGGGTGTGTGTGTGTGTGTTGTGTGTGTGTGAGTGAGTGGGGGAGGGGTGTGCGTGTGTGTGGATGTGTGTGTCTGTGCGTGTGTGAGTAAGCATGTGTGCGTGTGTGAGTGCCTGCGTGCGTGCGAGAGAGAGTGTGTGTGTGTGTGTGTGCGTGCGTTCGCGTGTGGGCGTGTTTAGGGAAGAGGGTGCTTTCACACCAGTGCTGACTGAGGAGGAGGAGGGGGAACTTCTTGGCCGATCTGCTGATCTTTCAGATACAGACCCCCTTATAGGCTGAGGGCATTTTCACATTAGGCCTCCCCGACATCACAGAGTCTCAGACTGAAGCCCAGACAGGCAGTGTAGCGCAACAGTTAGGCAACCAAGCTTGTAACTGAAAGGATTCAAGGTACATTTCCAGGTAGGACTCTGCCGTTGTACCCTTGAGCGAGGTACTGAACTTGAATTGCTTCAGAATAAATCGAGCTGCATAAATATGAATACTATGTAAAACGCAAAAGTGACTCTGGATAAGAGCGTCTGCTAAATGCCCATAATAATAAAGTCTTCCACATTTAACAAGTCTTTTCTAAATCACTGGTCTTTCAGTCCTGGAAGCGCACAAACCATTAGATAAATAGAGTAAAGACAGGCAATCGTGTGGTGTCACACATTTACAAGATTCCTACAGATTTCTTTCGAAGATTATTCACTGTAATGAACTTCGGTATCGGTGTTCTGCATCGCGGCAGGACAGCAAGATGCGCCGCTCCCGCTCGACCGAGAGGAAGATAGGGCGGCAGTGTAGCACAGTGGGTAAGGAACTGGTCTTGTAACCTAAAAAGGTCACAGGTTCAATTCCCAGGGTCGGACACTGCCGTTGTACCCTTGAGCAAGGTACTTAACCTGCATCGCTTCAGTATATATCCTGCTGTATAAATGGATGCTATGTAAAAGTTGTGTAAGTCGCGCTGGATAAGAGCCTCTGCTAAAGGCAGGCCAGGGAGCCTTGAGAGAAAAAGTACAAAAAAAAAAAAAACAACGGCATTCAGGTACCTTTGCTTCCCTGAGCACCAGGTCTAGCCGAGCCCGTGCCTTCACACCTGGACATTCATACGGCACTTCAGCGCGGGACAAGTGCTGATCCGGGATCAGCTGTGCCTTTTACTGTAGCTCACAATGGCCGAGCTCAGGCCCACAAACCAGGGGGATAACTGATCCAGGACCCGCCGACACTACCACCGACAGGTTTCGCGAAAACGGCCCCCCCGACTGGTGCCGGGAAAACACTGCAGCAGACTGGCGGCGGCGGCGGCGGCTGGCTTTCCGGGTGTTAATCATTTAGCGCTCAAACAATAACAGCGAGCTGGACGCTTTAATTTGACACGCTGTTTATTTCCTCGGCTGATTTAGACGCGCTCGCCGCCTCGCGACGGAGCGCGTCTGCGAATGTTTCGCCCCCTTTTTAGGCGGGAGATTTAGGAGCTTGCGCCCTTCGCTCTCTTCCACACTTCGGGTGTAATGTACACACCTCTCAATCGTACTCCGCAGGCCCCCTTTTGATCAGACACGGGATGGGACGGCGTGGATAAACTTTCACCGTCGCGTTGTCCAGAGCTCGGTTTGATCCGAGAAAAACACGTAAGCACGCTTTAAGCCTTTGAAGAGCAGTTTTTTTTTTTTTGGAATTTTTTTCTCAAAATTCTAAGTTGGTGTTCTAGAGCTCCATCGGTTTCAGTTACTCGGTAGTGATCGTTACATTAGCATTAGAATGTTCAGTTAAGAACATTCTAATCACATGCGATACAAAACCACAGTTTTTTAAGGGTCCATTTTAAGTAGTACGCCTTTGCACGCGTGGTGGCACCTTATGAGCTTGCATTTTCATAAAGTCTGCCTCTGGGGTTTGCATCCATTTTAGTTTGAGGGGATGGGTATTATTACAAAGGCTGGAACATGTCCAGGGTCAGCTCCAAGCTAAAGAAGAAAATGAAATCCAAACGTGGGATCTGAAAGATGCAGAGCTCAAATGGCAAGGCTGGGGCAGAGCGTAGCGGAACAAGGCCAGAGCAAACGATGGCGAATTCAGCGCAGCCAGCGGCTCCGCGCTCCTCTCAGACACGCAGACGGCCGTAATACTGAAACATCCTTGAAATAAATTCCCCTGTGCGCCTGGTGTCCTGCATCTAAACAGGCCGAAGGTGAGCACGCGGTGCAGACCGTGGCGAGGGGGTGAGGAATGGCTTTCCAGCGCAAATTACACCGACCTGCACACGCACACCTATGTGCAGAACACACACGCTCACCTACACACACGCACACGCACACCTATGCGCATGCACACCTATGCGCAGAACACACACGCACACCTACACACACGCGTATATGTACGCAGGCGCGCACACATGTATGCATGCTAGGAGGCAAAGCTAGGAGGCAAACACGTATGCGCAGGCACGCTACACACACCACACACCTATGCGCAGAACACACACGCACACCTACACACACGCTCATGCACACCTATGCGCAGAACACACACGCACACCTACACACATGCACACCTATGCGCAGAACACACACGCACACCTACACACACGCTCATGCACACCTATGTGCAGAACACACACGCACACCTACACACATGCACACCTATGCGCAGAACACACACACGCACACCTACACACATGCACACCTATGCGCAGAACACACACACACACCTACACACACGCACACGTGTATATGTACGCAGGCACGCACGCATATATGCATGCTCGGAGGCATACATGCAGAAACCGCACACGCACACATTCTAGACCAGCTAGACATTGCGTTTAGCTACAACCTAAGGCCCGTAGGTAAGGAAGTGGTGTGCAACAATACAGGCAGGGGGGACACAGCCGAACACGTGACAAAGGGGCTCCTACTTGGCCTGGGAGTGGGGGGGGGGGGGGGGGGGGGGGGGGGGGGGAGGACTCTGCTGTTTAACAGACAGGACAAAATGCTGCAATCGAGAAAAAGATTCATCACCCCACCAAATTTTCTGTCAGCGTTCCTTTTCCCCCACATTAACACTGTACTGTAAGACACAAGCGTCATGCCATTCGCAATCTCTTAAAACAGCACAGAGCAAATCAGCTATTTTATCACTTCACACTAACATTCCCCTCAGGCAGAACTAATAAATCCAACATATGAAAAGCAGCAAAGAGGAAAAATAAAGGAAATTGGAAGTTTGCACATTGCTAAAAGATGAGAAAGGAGGGGCATATTACGTGTTTTCATTTATTTAGTTCATATTTATTTATATATTTAGATCTACGCAGTTGTCTTCTCCACATATAAATCGCTCAGGATTAGAATGGTAAGAACAGATACTCCTGAAGAAAAAAACTGAACAAAAAAAAACAATACTAAACATTGTTATAACAATACTTAAATTGGTCTGCACTTGGAACGGTACTTCTCTCTAGGGTTTTCAACACACTTGTTCCTGGTTATGGTTATACACTTTGTTGTACGTCGCCCTGGATAAGAGCGCCCGCCAAATGCCTGTAATGTAATGTAATGTAATGATAGCAGTGTATGATGAGTCAACACAATCCACATGAGATGAGGGGTATTTTTTGTGTAGTTTCGTTATGCGCAATATGGCCATTGACAATGTAAGGCCCAGACAATGATGAAACGTTGCGTGAGGTGAAGAAGCCAAGCGGAAACACAACCGGTTACCCAAACTCTGCGGGGCAGTCCCCCGATTCCCGTGCAGCAGAGAGAAGCTGAATCTTCAGGGCATTAAAATCGTGAAAACATGTTATTGAAATTAAAAGCCTTTTTTTTTTGGAAACAACAGGAGCTGCAATGGTATAGGGCAAAGGGACCGACCAATGCACAGCATCAACTTAAGCCGTACAGAAAAAAAACAATCCCTTAAATAATCTGAGCCAGGGCTATTATACCACAAAAACCAGAACAGGTTAAAACCTAGTATACGGCTGTACCTAACAAACTTCATCCGAGCCGACCAATGGTGTAACTTCATCACTCACTCAGTCAGTCAGTCAGTCACAGACATTTGCGTTTGTAGGGCTGGCCCCGCTGTTGTGGTCCACCAAAAATAAAACGGAAGCATTTAAATGTTCCATTTAGTTTTAATGTTTAAATGATTTAAATAATAAATTATAGACAAAAAAAAATGGTATAGGAAAAAAGACTACAAATGCACAAGCACAATCTGGCAACCACGACCCACCACGTTCGATACCTGTTCATAAACAACTGCCACATTCAGAACAGAATGCACAGGGATAAAGCCAAATTCCTGCTTTACTTTGTAGTTTTTTTTTCTTCTTCTTCTCCTCCTTCGAGGGAGAGAGAGAGAGGGAACTTCAGCTGGAAGTCATTTAAAAGCAGCTCTGTGTACACAACGTAATGGCGAGTTTAAGGCGTAATACGCGTCGACATTTAGTCAAGACGGTCAAACACAATCTCTTTATGCGGGAAATTAAAAAGGCTAATGACACCATCAACACCTGCACCTACTCCACAGCCCCTCTCGACCCCTCTGTGTCCCCAACGACCCCACTCTCCACACTCACGGATGAGTAACCCCCCCCCCCATACCCTTATTCAGCCACCCCCCCCCCCCCCCCCAACAGGAAACAGGCAGAGTCAGAATAGAGGGAGCGACTGGGGGGCGGGGGGGGGGGGGGGGGGTAGGCTGTTTAACACAAAGGGGAGGCTGGAATGTAAGGAGTTAATCCGTTAGGGGGTCTCTTCCGCAAACAAAGGACGGGACAGCAGACAAAGGTTTGGGGGGGGGGGGGGGGGGGGGATTGAGGGGGGGGGTTGGGGGGGGGGGGGCGGGCTTTCCCTTACCATCTGGACCTTTTGTCTGGGGAAGGGGGGTTTGGGGGGGGGGGGGGGGGGGGTGGGGTAGGCTCCCGTTCCACGTGCAGTGATCCCCAGACGGACGCCGCTCCCCCGGGTCACACAGTCCACCGGGGCCTCCGGCTCCGTTCCCACAATGCACTGCTAACCGCCAACTCAGACAGAGAGGAACGAGCCGCGAGCTACCGATCCCGTTAAGAAAACGAAAGGGGCGGGCCGAGGCAGTTCGGTTTCAAAGTTCGTGAGACCAAAAGAAAGTCACTTTTCCTTTTTGGTTACCTACAAACTGAGCCCCAACAAAAAAAACAACACCTTCCGTGGGGGGGAAAAGCCGCACGGGTCCGTTAAATCCAATTTTTAATACGCGGCCCTTTCGCGGTTCCCCGCGAAGTCTGGCGACGGTGCGCCGAGCTGAGAGAGGGCCGAGGAGAAGACGAGTCGCGGTGGGACTGCTTCTTGTTTTTTTTTTAAGACACAAAGAAGCTGAAAAGCTGCAGCACCTCTGCGCGTTAAGCTAACAGTTGGCACAGAAATTCAACCCAAGGTCTGTCATAATTAATTAACTGCCATGCGCCTTCCAGAGGAAGGTAGTGAGGGTTCATCCTGCTGCCAGACTACTGAAAGCCTCAGTCAGAAAGACTCAGACACGTCCGCCTCCTCTCCTGCAGGCTTGCATTGTGAAACATTCAGAAAAAACTCACTTTTCTTCCTGCTTAAATAAACTTAAATAAGTGAAATGAATCCATACATTAAAAAAAAAACTTAACTCACACCATCAGTAGGGTAGTCCAAACAGACAAACAATGTCACAATCAACTCCAATCACCATCAACTCTAATCACTCGAAAAATCCAGACGAGAAACTCCACCTTTTCATTACATTACAATACAGGCATTTAGCAGACGCTCTTATCCAGAGTGACTCACACAACTTTTACACAGCATTTACACTGCATCCATTTATACAGCTGGATATATACTGAAGCAATGGAGTACCTTGCTCAAGGGTTACAGCAGCAGTGTCCTACCCGGGAATCGAACCTGTGACCTTCAGGTTACAGGACCAGCTCCTTACCTATAATACAACACTGGCAGCCGCTGCTTTTTTTTTTCTTTCTTCACCATCTGAATCAAGTCTCTGAGTGAACAACCAGGCCAGTGTGTGTGTGTGTGAGTGTGTGTGTGTGTATGTGCATGTGTGCGTGTGAAAGTTGCTCAGTCAGGAAGCCGGGGGGGGGGGGGGGGGGGGGGGGGGGGGGGGGGCATACGTACCACCACCAGGAGTGCAGGAATCCCGGGGGCTCCCCCAGTGTGATGTTCTTCTCCCATCGGATCTGAGAACGAGAGAGGGAGTCAGAGCGGTACAGACATCCATGCGCGCGTCTACATATACACGCGTATACATATACACTACGTATATGCACTCATAGAAACATACACACAGAGACATGCACACACGCACCATCAAACACAGCATTCACACAGCACTTGCGCGCGCCCGCACACACACACACACACACACACACATGTACACACACACACACACACACACACACACACATGTACACACACACAGGCAAGGCACGCACATGCACAGCACTCACACACATACACCACTTGCACACAGAATAAGCCTCTCATTGCCTCAGTACACACAGGTACATACTGTACATTCACACACACACACACACACACAGCACTCACACACACAGAGTAAGTCTCTCATTGCCTCAGTACACACAGGTACATACGGTACATTCACACACATACACACAGTGTGTGAAATCCTCCCGCCCCCCCACCCAACACGTGCACACAACCAATCAGTCCCCACTACCATACAGTGAGACAGGAAGTAAAAAAAGCAAAGGGTGAGCGTGGAGACCAAGCCGAAACATTTCGGCTTATTTTCTGACCTCACGCTTACAGGAGCCTCTCAAAGGCCTTTGGCATTACAACACCATCAAAAAAATTAACTTAAATTCAATTTGATTTTATTTGTATTGCGCTTTTTACGGAGAGCTGTCACAAACACACTTTACAGAGTAGCAAGGCAAGAGACAGAGAAAAAAAAGAGAAAACAGAGCAAACACCAGGCCTGAACCCCCAAATAGCAGGTACACAAGGTAAAAAAAAACTCCCAGTGGGGAGAAAACCAAATAAAAGGTTCCCAAACTTCCCCCAGCAGTACCCCCCCTCCCCCCCCACCAGTACCACTGATACACTGCAAACACATTTACTGTGACCCGGTGGATCTGTTCACCCCCTGGTATGAACGGACGGGCCGGCGAAGCGAAGCGGAACCACAGTCAGGGCGAACGGGGGCGGGCGGGTCCCCGGAGGAGCGGGAGCCGTGCGGAAGGGGGCCTCACAGGTGTTAATTGAGGGGCCCGCGTCGGGGGGGGACGGGCCCCGGGATGACAGCTGTCTCATTAAGGGCACAAACACACAGGCGTGTTTCTCCTACGGCGCGCACCTGCGGGGACCCGAACCCAAGCGCCGAAAGCCGAAAGCGCGGAAAACCTGACGGACGGGGAGCGGAAGAGAGAGAGAGAGAGAGAGAGAGAGAGAGAGAGAGAGAGAGAGAGAGAGAGAGAGAGAGAGAGAGAGAGAGAGGGAGAGGGAGAGAGAGAGGGGAGAGAGAGAGAGAGGGGGAGAGAGGGAGAGGGAGAGAGATGAGAGAGAGAGAGAGAGGAGGATCGAGAGAGAGAGTGAGGGGCGGAGAGAGAGAGAGAGGGAGAAGGAGAGAGATAGAGAGTGCGGGTACTAAGACTGACGGTGGGTAATTGAATCAGTGCCACACAAACCCCGCTGCCGGGAAATGGCGGGAAAGTATCCGCTACACGCGCCATACCGGGGGGGGGGGGGGGGGGGGGGGGGGGGGGGGGGCTCTTTACACCTGCTAAACTAAACAGGATGCACCAAACGACCCATCCTGCTCCAGGTGGGGTGCAAGCATTCCTCCTCCTCTTCCGTGCCAAAGTTTTATAATGCATCATCTCTGGCTTTCATGCTTTGGCAACTTAATAAAAAATTTTTAAAAGTTTAAGGTGACAGTGCAGGGAACTCTGCTTGTTGGGGGGGGGGGGGGGACTGACATTGTACCATTAAGCAAAGTACTCAAAGCTCAATGGCTCAATCATACAGTGGAATGAATACATGGAATGTATGTTAAAAAGAAAGAAATGTGCGCAATAGAATACATTTTTGGGAATGAGCGAAGCAGAGCATAGTTATTTCGCCAGTACTGCGTACATTGCCATGAGCATCGTTAGCTCATTGGCTAGCGGCATGTGCCAATGAGTTGCCCGGCCAATCACAGTGCAGAATGGAGTTTGACGGGCAGGGACGCAGTGTTTGATCCCCCCTCCCCAGATCTCGCCTGTTACACGAGCACAAAATGTGGGCGTACAAGAATGCGAGCCATCAAGTGTCGGCTAAAGAGGGATTGATTGAATGATTGACATGCTCGGTTCCCTACAGCGCGGCGAGATTGAATTTCTTTTGATCTTGTGTCCTTTTTGATGAATTAGTTGTATAATTAATGACTGAGTTTTTTTTTGTTAAGACTGCAGGCATCACGTGGCTTATGACATTCAGGAGTCGCTCCTCGACGGGGAAAATAAGCTCACGTGAAAAACATCAAATGCACAAAAATGGGCGAGAAGATAACATCACTGGACGATTAAGTTCAAGGGAACACAATTTTGAGAAAGACGACTTTCCTATTGTTGTTTTGCATTGCTGTTCTGCTGTTGAGCATCAAACAAAAGCCTGGTTCAGTTCTGAGAAGACTGACTCGTTTCATTTCTATACAACCAGATAACCGAACAACACATTTCATTACAAAAGTACTCTGGGGAAAAAAAAAAAAAAAAGATGTCAGTCAGTTTTGGGTTTGAAAAAAAAAAAAAAAAGATTAAAATGGCTATTTTCCATAAAGGCACAGAGGTTACTGCAGGTTTTGACGGATAGCCTATATTTTATGGCAGGGGTGGCAACGCCATGTGGGGTCACCTGAAAATTTTAAGAAATTTTTTTTTTCCTCTTTCAAATATGTGAATGCAGGCTACTACACGTGGAACATCACAACAACCAAACTATAACAAAGCAATGAGGCACGAGGGGTCACAGAATATCCCCAATATGGGTCACTGCTGAACGGTGGTGTTAGGCAGTCAGCAAGTGTGGGTCAGGTGTTGGAGTCGTGTAAATGTGTAAACATTCATTTGGGGTTGCATCAGAAGAAAAGGTTGGGCAACCCCTGTCTTACAGGAGGATATGTCCCGGGTTTTGTGGACAATTTCCTTAAATTTTACCGGGTAGCCCAAAGTAGCCAGTGAGGGAGAAGGAGGACTAGTTCTGTACCCTTTAAAAAAAAAAAAACCAGGTTCAGTAATTGAGCCAGGTGCAGAACACAGAACTCCAACACGTACTCATTTCCGTGAACGTGCAGAGAGAGAGAGAGAGAGAGAGAACACAAAAAAAAAAAACGATCTGTGAGACACAACTGCAAACGAAGACAGAATTACAGGAATCCGAGCCGCCAGGACCATTACGCCATTAAAATAATTACGCGCTGGATGGCCGGGACAGACGAGGAAAATGTATCTGAAACAAACGCCGGATGAAACCGCAGAGATTCTTTCCCCGCAGTTCTGAAAAAAAAGGGATTATTTCGGCGGGTCTCGGGGGTTAAGAACGTGTTATTAGCCAATTTCACCCGACGCGGCCCTCCCAGACGCGGCGATTGAAATCAGACTTCTCGCGCGTGTTTTTTTTCGGGCGTTCCTACGCCGAACGAACCGAAGCGTCAGCGCCGCCCCCGCCGCCCAGAAAAGCAGAGCATCGGAGCCCCAAGCGCCACGGAACAATTTTGGGTTTTGGGGGTGCAGCACCCCCCCTTTTAGTCACACAGCGAATTGCTACTGCAAGTAAGTGTAAGGGGGGTGGCCAACCCCGGACCCGAATGGCCTGAACGATTTGTTGTTACTCAGCAACTAACGGACCAATTAAAGCAGCTCGTTATCCAATTAACTCCCCTCACCTGGTTTCCTGGGCCTAAACTGGTTGCTGACTAAGGGAACATTCAGATTACAGACTGAAATAGCCCCAAATCAGATTTTATTTTTTTTTTTTTTGCATGAGCTGCATTTTCAGAGCCCAGCAATTCTGATCTTTCCCACCTCAGATTTGGGTCACGTCCACAAGTGGTCCTAGATCGGATACATTTCCCATCTGCGGTCATGTGACCGCTCTGAGAACGATCAGATCCGAATTCCTGTAGTTTTTTTTTTTTTCTAGTGGTTGAATGATGTGTGCATTGTCAGGGTTTCAATGGAGACGTACAGGATGGTATATCTCCTAGGAACACGGTCAGGCAGCCCTGAATTAACAGGTTGGAATGTCCTAAAAGTTGGCGGCCCTCCATCGATTTCCAGGTCAGTTTTGGCCCGGGGAGATGAGGACGGCTGAGATAAGCGATTGGAACGAGCCCTACGGCCCCATCCAGACCAAAGTTGGCCCCCCGAACTTTTAGGGCCTCACGGGGTGCGGTGTGCACAAAGGCTGAGGGGTGCAGATCAGGGCTGCCCAACCCTGTTCCAGGAGATCTACTGTCCTGTAGGTTTTCATTCCAACCCGAGTTTGGCAGACCTGATTCTACTAATCAGCAGCTCAATGAGATCTCTAGCTGTCGAGTGAGGTGCGCTTTGTTAGGGTTGGACTGAAAACCTACAGGATGGCAGATCCCCTGGAGCAGGGTTGGGCAGCCCTGATATAGCTGTAGAATGAGCTGTGCTTTGTTAGGGTTGGAGTAGTCTGACTCACAGGATATAGACTGTGGGTACAAGCCTGCCATTGGCCGACTATTTCAGTCGGAATTCTCCTCCCTTTCCGCTACCTGCGTGTTACCGTTTTTGCGAGGGCGCCATCGCTGAATCCTGGGCTCAGCGCCGCCCAAGACGACTGTGATTGGTTTAAAGAAATACAAGCAAGCCAGGGCGTGTTTCCCCCCCCCCATTACCGGAATGATAATGGGTTGAGCCAGACCTTTCTCCAGCACTGGCACAGCGCTGAAACAAAGTGTGGAGATAGGCCTGGCTGTGCGAGACTAGGGTTGGAGCTAAAGCCTACAGGAACAGTACATCTCCAGGAACAGTCACGGGAAACCCTGGTGTGAGGTATACGGCACTGAACCAAGTGTCATAATATCAGCCCTCCCCCCGCCCCCCCCCAAAAAAAATGAATTGGGGAACAGATGGTGGATGGACCAGATCATAATTCCAACCATTCATCGTTTAAATAAAAAAAAAATTGACCAGAGCTGCCCTCATAACCATAACTCACAGCACCCGCCTTCAATTGACAAAAAAAAAAACATATTCCATTAATAATAATTGGTCACACACATTTTCTTACCTTCCCTTTCACGCCATAAACCTTGTTCTGGAGCCATTAGCCGCCGCGGCTTTTTCAGGTGCTGTGCATTAATTGGTTCTGAAAACTTGCAGCTTAGCAGGAGGCTCACGTTACGTAGCCCGTGGAGCTACCCCCAGCCCTCCCCAGGAATAATTTTTGCACGACTGTGTAAGATTCATATTCCATCTACACGGTGCATACGTACATAGTAGTTGCCATAACAACAAAAGTCTGAATACCCAAGTGGTGTGCATGTGAAACGGGATCTAAGTAGATATGTAGGCGTGCGTGTGTGTGTGTGTGTGTGTGTGTGTGCGCGCGCGAGTGAGCGCGCACTTGTGTATACGTAATAATATATATGGTGAAGCAGTGAAAGAAAAAACTTCAATTAATTTCAATTCACACTTTTCATTTTATAATCATTATAATTTCAACTATTTATCGAAGTTCTTTTTCCTCAAGCACTAGGCAGCAATCAGTTTATCAATGCGAAGGAAATGAACAGTTGGCCAACTGAAAAAGGACTGAATGAATGAATGAATGAATGTGCACAAATACTTGTGCATGTGGTCTGCTAAAAAGCCACTTTCAGAAAAGCTGGTTCTTAGTTTTTTATTTTTTTTTTTTTTTTGCCTTTAGACAGAACCAGCACCTTCTAAGAAGTGCATTGAGCACAAGGTTTTTCTTTCATTTTCAAAGAATAAACACAGTACATGACGGTCTTTCCAACTGCCACTCAGAGCCACAGTTAGGCTGAATGACTCATGTCAAGTTGTACAGCATCACAAAGTGAGGGAATTTGTACAGGGAGGGGAACTTAATTTAAGACTTCTGTAAGGTTTAGGACATCTCAAGAGTGATTTGTACAGAGACACTGGGGTACAGTGGACACACTGTGCCAATGATAGGAGTGCCTGTTGTTTTTTGGCTGGACCGCAACAGCGGGGCCAGCCCTACAAACGCAAATGTCTGTGACTGACTGAGTGAGTGATTGACCGAGTGATGAAGTTACACCATTGGTCGGCCGGAGAGGTCCAGCCATACACCAGGTGTTGACCTGGTCTTGTTCTCGTTGTTCGTTTTCCTCTCAATTTAGGCCTCGGAAACAAGGCGCGAGAACTCTTGAGCCAATCGACGCCTGAGATCAGGGGTGGGCGATTCCAGTCCTGGAGGGCCGGGTGTCCGATGCAGCCTTTCGTTTCCACCAATTACCCCTGGCGAACGAGCTAACCGTGTCTGCAAACACCACCAATGGTTCACCGGTCCATCAACTGTCGTTATGCGAATATTCCGGAAGGGGCGCAACGAGATTACGTAATCAAAGGAGTGCCAGCCGGACACGGTTATGGAGAGTTTGCAAGACATACTCGCTCGTGGAAGAGCGATCATAGCAGCCCTCTCTCGGTTGTACATGGCTGTATTACATGCAGCCCAGAGGGCGTGGAAGAGGGCAAGCAGCGGTTCATTTAATGACGTTTTTTGGGCTTTCCGGAGGGGAAGCGTGTGACTCAGGTCACCGTCGAGTCATCATTTACTCAAAAAATCTGTTCCCATCGACCATCACCACACCCTAATTGACGCGCAAACTTTTCCACCTCGGCCTTACGTAAAAACTTTTTTCTGAGATATTTTGGCATTTGGGTTTACTTATGCGCAAATCCAAAACTCGCATAAAAACAGTCGGGATGGAAACCCCACTTGAGTGTGATGTACACAGGTCTGTAGGTTATAGTCGATTACTTCCCTTAGGTGTGGAGCATTGTTGAGTGGTACGTACTGGATTGCGGGAGCCAGTTTATTAATTCTGTGAAGGTTTGAGGTATTTTGAGGTATTGCTGAGTGAGCAAGGCCTTCATCATGAAATGTCGCCATTCGTGCAGGAAGGGAAAGGAAGGTTTCGGTCCTTAAGGGAGCGAAGTCCCGCAAGGTTTTCAAGAGTCCTGTCTCAATTAGGGGCCGATTTACACCCGGCAAACCCGACGAGGTGACCTCCCCCATCCAAATAACGACTTTAAAATGTAAAATTAGGTGCTGAAGGTGGAAGGCAGCCCCTCCAGGAATGGGACTGCCCCTCTCGGGCTTGTGGGGGGGGGGGGGGGGGGGGGGGGGGGGGGGCAGTGGACATATCTCATAGCGTTTACTACCTGCTGACCAAGCACTCTTAACAAATTGGAAAGGCAGCTGCGTTCAGGTCAGCTCGAGAATGCATTTCACATTTTACAACATTTGGAAATGTTGCAAAAAAAAAAAAAAAAAGAAAAGAAAAAAGAAAAAAAAAAAAAGAAGTGGAACTAGAAAGCGACGCTCGGGGAATCTGGTCGTCCGGTCAAACGGGGGAAAAAGGAGAACCGTCGCTGAAGCTGACCGATGACGTCACTGTGGAATTACACAACGGGACGTGACCCAGGGGCGACCTTGAGGCGACGCCGCGTTCTGTCCCGCCCCCGACAGCAGCGATCGAGCGATCCCAGGCCTCCGAGGCCTCCCGAGTTTATTTCGGGAAACGAGAGGGGGATCTGGAGACGGCGCTTACCTCCGACAGGAAGGTCTGTGCTGATTTCTGGGCTCCGACATGCAGCAAGTACTCGTACACATATAAAGCTAGCCTGGAAAAGAGAGAGAGAGAGAGAGAGAGAGAGAGAGAGAGAGCAAAAGGTTAGAGCAGTCCATCCCCCACTTCTTCCTCCCCAGAGAAATCAGGACACAAGGGGAAAAACCCACCCCCACCCCCCACCCCCCACACCCAACCTCGCACCACCCCCACTCCCAGTCCCCACACCCCCCCCCCCACACCCAACCCCACAGCCCACTCCCAGTCCCGACACCCCACACCCCACCCCCACTCCCCACACCCCACACAAACCCCCCGTCCCTTAGGAGAAACGCTCCAGTGCATTTCTTATTACAGGCCAGTGTGGCAGACACAGAGAATAAGGGGGGATGTTGGGTGGGGGGGGTGGTGGGGTGGGGTGGGGGGGGAGTTTGGAATAATGGTCATGATCCAGCGCACACAGAAAAACACCGTAAAAAGGTACATCTGTAGCGGTATGCAAATCTACGGACGCGTCGTACGGGGGGGGGGGGGGGGATACCGCGAGGCTGGTCACCGGGGGCAACCGCGTATCACTGCGCCAGATAAGGCTGCGAAGCCACAGCATCCCATAATTCACGGCGGCAGCGACCGCTACACGACACCCATGTTTTTACCCCCACAGCGCCGCCACACCCATCAGCGTGATCACGCGTGAACATCTGAATCCATGTTTCTCCTGGGTTTTTTTTTGGTCATTTTTAGTCTCCATTATGTCTGTTATTTTCCTGCCGCCTCAGACGCCGATTACCCACCGCCGGCCCGCTGCCCCGCCGCTCCCTCCCTCCTCACACCGGGGAGGGGGAAATCACCGCTGTCCCGCACGCGCCCAAATCGCGGGGAGAAACGGGGGCCATTTCACAGAGTACTGTATTTGCCCCCCAAAACCTCTCATGTGGCGAGTGTGATTTTCTGGGGGGGGGGGGTGGGGAGTAACAACAGGACCCAATGGTAGCACAGAAAGGGCACCCCCCCCCCCCCCCGCCCCCCGAGACAGTACACCGAAAATAGAGCGAGACTTCCAGCGAGAA
>CM045886.1:7425000-7445000 GCA_025169545.1 Anguilla japonica
AAAGTCGGACCAAATAATTATCTGAAAATGCGTTAACCCTTCTGACACCCGGGGAAAATCCTGCACATCGCGTATTTCCGAAGAAACAGGTTTCGGTCAGCGTTCAGAAGGCATCCGGCGTTCAAATTCTCCTTTCAAAACGACTGTGCAATTTGATGGCGGTTAGCAAATACGTTTCCCTCGAAGCTCGTAAAGAGTCCCTTTTCTCACCCAGGTCTCGAAGTGAAGTTCGGCTTCACACGCACGCCCCCTCCAAAAAAAAAAAAAAAAAAAAAAAAAAAGAAAAAAAAAAAGAGGAGAACAGGTCCCCCTGAGGGGAGGAGGGGAAAGAGGCCGTATTCTGTCGGAAAAACGACAAGAGAGGAGTGAACCGTCTCCAGCAGTTGAGACGAGACACAACAGCAGTTATAGCAGTAAGCATGAACACTCTGAATGATTAAAGTGGAGCGCCAACTTTAATTAAAGTCTCTCCTAACAACAGGCTTCATGTGGGCTGGCGGTTTCTTAGAGGCTCCACCGGGCTCCACTCTCCGTCTCTCTCTCTCTGTCTCTGTCTCTCTTTCCTTCTCTGTCTATCTCTCCGTCTCTGTCTCTCTCTCAGTCAGTCTCTGTGTCTCTCTCTCTGTCTCTCTGTCTCCATCTCTGTCTCTCTCTCCTTCTCTGTCTCTCTCTCATACTCTCTGCCTCTCTGTGTCTCTCTTTCCCAGGCTCTCTCTCTCTCCGTCTATCTCAAAAGAAACAAATGACATCTTTTGCACGTTATTTAGTATGCTATGCTATGGCACTTCCGGTTGGTAAGGAAAGGAGGTCGGTAACTGAAAAACAATGACCACCTGGTGGGGCTCATAAAAGCAGAGGATTCCCAGGAGCCACGCGATGAAACTTTCATGGGGGAGCGGATGTGATGAGGGACTGCTGGCCCGGACGGCGGGTACCAGCTCCCCCCCCCCCCCCCCCCCGGTGCATTATTTAAAATAGTTCATTCAGCCTCGGCTTCAAGGGACACCGTGTGTCAGGCTGTCAGAAGCCCTAAGCGGAAATCTACCCAGGCTGGCCTGCCAAATCCGGTCCTGGAAACAGGGGGGAAACAAGGGTCAGGTGGGGCGCAGGTAAGGCTGATGCTGGGACCAGGCCGGGCTGCCAAATCTGGTCCTGGAAACGGGGGGGGAAACAAGGGTCGGGGGGGCGCAGGTAAGGCTGATGCTGGGACCAGGCCAGGTTGCCATATCCTGTCCCGGGACGCACCAAGGGTACAGGAACGGGGGAACAAGGAAAAGGGGGAACGGGGGAAATCGGGTGGGTTGCAGGTAAGGCTGATATTAAAACGAGGCCATGTTGCCAAATCCTGTCCAAGGGTACGGGAATGGGGGGGGGGGGGGGACAGGGGGGTCGGCTGGGGAACGGGTACGGCTGATGCTGGGACAGAGGGGGAGGGGAGGGGGCACGTGCGGTACTGGTCACGGTGGCGGTCTCGGTTTCTGCGATGAGGTCATAGGGGCCACTCAACGCCCAGGCGGTTTTCGCCATCCGATGACGAGGAGAGATGAAAGAAGATCTCGCCAGTGAGATCCAAAAAAAAAACTGAAGAAAGTTCAGCCTTCTGTGCTTTAAACATAAAACAAGAGAAGAGGAGGGTCGCTCCAGTTGCAGCAGCCACACACACACACACACACACACACAGCCATATAGGCCTAACTGCACAGCTGTGTCTTCAAACTGCAGTTTGGATTCCACGGTCACACTCCGCAAACTGTATCACAGCATTAGCCATTACACACTATAAGAGGTACACTCTGAGGTCATAAAGCTCCAGTTTGTTGTACAGTGCGTTTCGAATCGAGCGAACGTCAAAATATTAAGCCACACGGAAGAGAAGAGGAGGAGGAGAACCGCACAGTTCCCCCCCGACCAGACATGCCGACAGTACACCAAACCTTTTACTACCACTTATAAAAACGGCCACTGCGATGTCAGAAGCGGCAGCCAAGGTCTCCCGCAGCAGAAAGGACTTGGAAGAGAGGGCATTCAACCCATCTCCGGCATCGCAAGTCCTCCTCTTCGCACTCGCTCGGAAACATCGGCTGCTCTCACCGGCTAACCTACGCGGTCTCGTGGAGCGCGCTCGTTCAAAAGAGACCGGACTTCTCGAGTCAGGGGGGCCATGACCCTAATTATCACATTTCATAATCCTAAACAAGGCCGGAGAACCTCCCCACGCGCGCGCGTTCACGCTTTTAATGCCCCTCCGTTCGCACCTCTCGAACGTGTTTACCGACACGCTAATCCCTCGCGACACGTCGTCAAACGCGCAAACAGAAACGCGTCGACCGACGAGGCGCCCCCAGAACCAGGGGGGACTTCTCTTAAAAAGCCCAGAAGAGAGAACGCACGGAGGAGTGGATCTGCACCACAGTGAGGGAGGGGGGGGGGAAAAAGGATTTTAAAAAACGTAATAAAAAGTGAAAGATTTTCCTCAGGAGCCCCGTTCGGGAGGGAGGAGCCTCTGCGGCAGGGAGGAGGCCGGCTCGTCGGGCCCTCCGGCGAAAATGGCGGGAAGCTGATCGAGCTGCGCTCGCCGACCGCCACCGCGGCTCTCCGCTCCTTCAGAGAGAGCAGCCCGGCTCGCTCAGGGGCGGAGACAACCCCCCCACCTCCCCCCGACAGCCCCGCCCCTCTCACACTCCCTCTCAGGTTACCTCGATTCGCCATCGGAACGATTTCGATTCGGATCAGGATGCCAACAGTCGCAACGTTCTGACGTCGCACACATTCCTTACAGGACGCCACCGCGCTTCGACGACATCACCCGCGGCTCGAACCCGGAGCCGGGGCCGGGGCTACACTCGACGGCATCCGGAACGAGGCAAGCGCTACGGAGACGATCGTAACGTTTCGGCTGGCGGAGCCTCCACGACGGTCCTGAAAAAAATCGCTACATTTTCAAAGGGTCTGCTAAGTCCCCAGCCTCGGCTTGCCTGGGTAGCGCAGGTGGAGGTAACACCTAACTGCTTCATTGCTTGATTGCCTCCACCTGCCTGTGGCCCAGTATAAGCCCTGCAGTATGAGGCTGGGGAGATCTTCTTTGGGGTTGGTTTGGTAGGTTTTTGTGAAGACTCTTTTATTTGAACTTTGTGGGTTTTGTTTGTTTTAGTTTGTGTTTTACACTAATAAATGTCTGGGCTTGTGGTTCCGGGAGGGGAAAAGGCAATACGGGCGCGCAAGGCAACCGATCTGTAATGAGAGCCCGACCGGAATCTTGGGCGAGTGCCCATGAAGAAACCAGCCCCCCCCCCCCATCGATCACCCGAGCCGACGGCTAGAGCCGACACGCGCAGCCCCGCAGTCCCTGCGGGTGCTGCCGGGGCGCAGTCAGCACCGGCACTGTCTGGATTCACCGCCTTACCCGGATGAGCCACCCAGCAGCACCCAAACAGTCAGCCAATGGAGAGCAGAACCACGGTGCAGTCAGCTTGAGTTGCCTTCCGACTGAAAGTGAACCGTCAGAGGGGATGTGGCTGCACAACTGCGACTGTTCTTTCTTTCACTTTCTTTTTCTCTTTCTCTCTCTCTTTCTTTCCCAGAGCAACAGTGGGAGGTGGCTGAAGAACGACTCCCTCTCCCTCCATCACGGCTTTGCTGAGCGAGTCCGAACATCAATGAGAGCGCCCCCCCCCCCCCCCCCCCCCCCCCACACACACACACACACCTTATCCTGCGAGCACACCTGACATCTTGCCTCAGGCGTCCAGACTACTTGCTCTTTCAACATGAAAGTGCCGCAGCCAAGTTCAGCCGTCCAAAGCGCAGACACTTCGGCTAATTTCATTTTATGTCTTAGAAAAAAAAAGTGAGGTTTAACTGTAACTCTGTCAGCAGAAATCACGGGACATGCAAGAGTCTGGCTGCTGTATCAGCTGCTTCATGCATTACGCAAAATTCGTCAATTACGTGAGCAAAAAATTTTTTTATTATTATTTATTTTATTTTTTTTTTAAAAAGACAACTTTGTGGAGAGAAGCCATCTCCTGCCCTGGCCAAAGAGGCTTAATAATTTGTACATTTATTTTGCTGCCACCCATGACAAGGAGTGATTTGAAAGCAGGCTCAGTAAATCCATTCTGGGTAAACAAGTCCGATCCCAGAATCCCATACTTAATCCTCGGTCTATAGCTGTCCAGGGCTATGCCAGCTTCTACACAGCTCTTGTGCTGCAGACAAACAGAAGCCCACATCCAGGGTGTCTCACAGTCCACAAGGACGGACATGGACAAACATCACCTTTACAGTGCAATGGTGAAAACAACTAGAATGCGCCAATCGTTACCTGGAGATGATGTCACATTCCACCGAGCTACACCACTGATCGAAGCAGGCCACATCCTTTTACTTAGTCCAAAAACCACGAATGCTACGAACTACAAAAATGCTACATTTTATAATGTCTTTAAAAGAGCCTTGTTGACAACAACAGCTAAAAAAAAAAAAGAAGAAGTTAATCACTGAGACACTCTTGGAGACATCCAGTTTTCCATATTTAAGTTTGGCTTTTTGTTCTTTCCCGGTCTAATCTCGGTCTCTCTCGCATACGGTCACCTGTAGCGCCGACCAGCGCTGACACAGTACGCCGGCCAGGCCGGACGGAAGCATCGCTGCCATGGCGACGAAGCGCTAACGAAGCACGCTATCGGGACAGCGAATTCGGGAGGCGCTAACGCTAACGGTCACAAACAGAGACCGTCCTTAGCCCACCCGCACCGACGGAGCGCACAAAAAAAACGCTCCCCCCCCTTCTTTCCTGGGCTCCGCCCCGGCGAAGTCCTTCACCGAAACGGATTTGCGCCCCGCTTTACCCCGGCGGGGTACGTACACGAGGTGTCCCGTTTCTGGGACGACGCTCGCTAAGCCCGATCTGGACAGACCCTCCGCAGCTGAGAATCCCTTGATCCCCCCTCTGTCCGTCGAAGCGGCAGGACAACAGTCTAAACCCCCGCAAGTCAGTTTCACCGTAAAATCCACACTCGGATAAATACGGAAGGGCGCACACACAACAAGCGTTTTCACAGAGAGCTTTAGAGAGAGGGTAACAGTTTTAAAAAAAATATCCACTATGTGGGTCACATGGGCCTGTAGGCACCACAGGACTGGCACTAGAAAAGTTTAAGTTTACAAAGTTAGTAACAGGTGGCCTAATGGGGAAAAAAACACAACAATTAATCAATGATCTACCCTATGCATGATCACAGCGGGAGATTCCCTGGAAACTCATTATCCCACAATTCCCTTGGCAGCATGGGCCTGTGTGGTCAGGAAACATACATGACACCGCACAGAACATACCGGTCTGTGCGGCCTTCCATATTTAACATTTACTTTCATATTTAATCAGCCTACTCCAGCATTGGATACAATTTTGATTCTTGAGGCAACGGTTCGAATGGATGGAATCACCACCCTTTGAACCAAAATATCATTCGAGATCGAGATATCAACCCTAATATTTACCAGCAGAATACAATGCCCCTAATGATAATGCATGTGTATAATCACACTGAGGCTAACAGGATCCCAAGCACCCAAATGGATGTGAATTCTGTAGGGAACTGCATTTGGGAATGAAAGTACCGTAACCTACACTGTTCATGATAGACGCCCAGTGACATTTCAGACCCTCAAACAGCCACATGAAAGATTTTTTTAAAAAGTTATAACCAAATAAGTTCACACTCCCATGGCACCACTTCCAGTAGCTGTGTCACTGCTCCTTTTACAACTGGGGAATAAAAGGGTCATTTTCTCCAATCTTGGCCAAGTTATTGCCGATTATGATAATACTGAATAATACTCAGTATATCTGATGATTCCGAATAATACTTTGTGGACCCGCGTAACTAAACTACTGAACACTCTTAAGGCTCTCCGGACGTCTAGTGTTGGCTGCGTGGGATTTGTGAACTGATGCTGGGCCATCAAAGAAACAGCGGACACAAAACATGACAGGACTTAGGACTCCTCTGTTTTTGCATTTTTTCTGCCCTGCTAATCAACAAATGAGAGATTTTCCTTCAGGGTGCTAATTATTCATCAGGAATTCACCACTCACTCATTTCAGTGGCATATTCAAACGTGAAAGACGCCAAAAAATCTTGAATACACCAGGAAAAAGAACAGGCGAAGACATCAGCTTCACCACTGAAGTACAAGCATCAACTTGCGTGGTGAGAGGCTGTCCTTGTGACACAACCATAAACAGCTTACACTGTTGTCTCATACCAGTGGTTTCCAACCCTGGCCCTGGAGAGCTACAGGGTTCTGCTGGTTTTTGTTTTCACCTTAAAATCAGCACCCAACTGAGACCCAAGACACCAGGTAAGTTGAGTTAACTGTGTAATCAACTGCTCTAATTGATTCAGGAAGTGCAGAGTCACTATGAAAACCAGCAGACCCTGTAGCTCTCCAGGACAGGGTTGGAGACCACTGTCTTATCATCGCTTCCTGTACTATGTACACAGCACAGACAATACTAAAGTTGTTTGCAAATACAAATTTCGCTCTCATTCATCTTTAACTGCAGACCAGTGTTTAAAAAAAAATCAGTGTACTAGCAAGGGTTCTATTACCTACTTCATATGAAAAAAAAAACAATATAAATGTAGCATATACTTTATGTAAATACAGGAGCTGGTCTGGTAACCGAAAGGTCACAGGTTCGATGCCCGGATGCATTGAACGGCAGGACACTGTCGTTGTACCCTTGAATAATTGGTTCAGTATACATCCAGCTGTATAAATGGATGCAATGTATTAACTGTGTAAAAAGTTGTGTAAGTCGCTCTGGATCAGAGCGTCTGCTAAAATGCCCGTAATGTCATGCAATGTAACGTACAGGAACAGGTTCGATGTGTACATTTTGTTCTTCTTCCTGACGGATTTCAGAAAAGTAACCCGGTCACCTCACCGATCAACACAGGCCACGCGCGGCATTTCCGCCTCAGAACCGAACTTATTTCCAAGTCCGTCGCGCAGCGAAAAGAGACGAGAATTCAGAAGTCTCACCCCTCACATCTTCCCCCGGCAATTGCATTCTGAGGGCACGTCAGTTGAACATCGACGGCGTGCGCGAAAGTGCGCCGAGAGGAACCCGAAAAGCAACGGCAGGCCCAACTTTTGGCCGGACTACCACCCGGTATCAGCGAAAACATAAACAAAGGGCCAACATCTGGTTAATATCTCTTTACCGATTGTGGGCCAGTGATTTCACTTCAACACTTAGACCCTAATCACTATGCCGTAGAAAACAAAGTTTAAAAAAAAAAAAAAAACTAGATAATGGACTCATTTTAATTTATATCATTCTAACAATCGCCGAAATAGATCTCAGGGGCGTACATTAACAGCTATTTTCATTGATGCGCCGAATATTTGTCAAAGGAACAGAAGTAAAAAATGGACTGAAATTGTGAATCTCGAAAACCGCCGAGCATCGCTTGATCGCGTAGCGAAAATCGCGCGTGTCCATTTGAGTGCTTTTTATTTCGGAAAAGATCACTGCGGATGTGGCGGTCGGCTTAGGGTGGAATAATTGCCACAGTGGCTAGGTAATGCAATAACAGTGCTACTCCACTGCGATATAATAAAATTAAAAAAAAAAAAAAACTACAGGGACAAATCCAATTAACTTTCATACAAGAATAGCAGGGATGAATTCCTGTTATATCTATACAACTCGGCCATTAACGGAGATTTACGCTGACCTGATGGTATTCACGAGATAATGCTGTAGTTTTGTTTACCACGCGAGCGGCATTCCCCGTATGACAATATTTCAATGCACTGAGAGCCAAGCAATAGTATGGAGGTGTGCATCATTCTGGAAACGGTCAGACCTTCCCTTAAATCAACCTGAGTCCATGCAGAGAAGGGGTTTGGGAAGGGACTGCATTTCGCTCAGTCAGAGGAGCCTTGAACTCTAGCAACGCTGGCATTCTGAGAATGACAGAATGAACAAACCGGGACTCCCCCCCATTCCTGTTCCTGGAGAACTACCGTCCTGCAGGTTTTCATTTCAACCCTAATTTGGCACACCTGATTCCACTAATTAGCAGCTCAGCGAGATCTCTAAGCTGTTGAATGAGGTGTGCTTTGTTAGGGCTGGAGTGAAAACCTGCAGGACGGTAGATCTCCAGGAACAGTGTTGGGCAGCCCTGCTCTAGCTGCTGAATGAGGTGAGCTTTGTTAGGGCTGGACTGAAAACCTACAGCATGGAAGATCTCTAGGAACAGGGTTGGCAGCCCTATTCTAGCTGTTGAATGTGGTGTGCTTTGTTAGGGCTGGACTGAAAACCTAGAGGACAGTAGATCTTCCAGGAACAGGGTTGGTGAGCCCTATTCTAGCTGTTGAATGAGGTGTGCTTTGTTAGGGCTGGACTGAAAACCTACAGGATAGTAGATCTTCCAGGAACAGGGTTGGTGAGCCCAGGGATAAACCGTTCAACTGTTCCTTAAAATATGTATGTCAGCAAAACTGAGAAGGTAGTTGCTACTGCTACTACTGCATAGGCGGAGTCCCATGTTGCCCAGTCCTACAGGTAATCACACATCCCTTACCCTCGGGATTTTTAAGCAATTATCCAACTTTTTTCACGTTTCTGCCTTTCCTTGTTGCCCACGTGCATTCCGAACATCCACGAGAGAGTGTGTGAACTGCCCTGCTCCTTCAACTGGCCACAAGGGGTGGAAAATCGGGGCCAAATCAGTTTCTGGATTACACGCTGAATTCTCCACTCTAAATTACTTAACGAGCGCAATCATTTACATGAGCTGACACTTTGGCTCTGTTTGTTAGACAAATAAAGTTTATTGTTTGTTGATAAGCTCATGAATGGCAGCTGAAAAATGGTTTTTCGAGTCACAACATGAAACAATGTGATGTGGTCTCGTAGCGATAAAAACGCTGGTACAAAAATAATTAAGCCAGCATGATCGTCGGCAAACAACAACAACAACCTGCAGACACCCTAGCCATCGACTAGACTGGGGGAAAAAATGCTAAGCGGAAGTTTACTCCTAGTTTTCTCACTGGTCATTCACTCCGATCACACAGTTTTCCTGCTGTGAACGATTTTGCCCCCTCGAGATTACAAATACGTGATTAGAATGGTCATAACTGAACATTCTAGCGCTGATGTAACAATCACTGCCGGGTAAAACCGAAAGCAGTGGGAGTTCCAGAACACTGACTTTAGAATTTTGGGGAAAAAAAAAAAAAAAAAAACATTCCAAAAAAGCCTACTTTTCAAAGGGTTAAAAACTGCTTACTTCCCCACCATCTTCATAGAACCTTGACTTTCCTTCCAAACTCCCTGATGGACAGTAGCCTTCCTCTGTGAGATGCTAGTTTGAATACCTACTTCCACA
Source organism: Anguilla japonica (assembly GCA_025169545.1). Lineage (NCBI taxonomy): Eukaryota > Metazoa > Chordata > Actinopteri > Anguilliformes > Anguillidae > Anguilla > Anguilla japonica. The sequence goes on from CM045886.1 coordinate 7,434,414, forward strand.
AAGTCCCAGGAACACATCTTCCCACCTTTCACTCCCAGTTTTTTTTTATTTTTTAAAAAGATTCCAGTAATTCTCACACACAGTTAAGCTCAGGTGCACCATATATATATATATATATATATATATATATATATATATATATATATTTACAGTGCATAGCTTGTTCAGAGTAAGAGAGAGGGAATTGTCCAGGACGGGCAAAAGCACTGGATTCACAGCTTGCTTTTAAAACTAAATGGTCTACTCTGGAATAAATAAATCACTGGATGATGTGCAGTGCCAATCTACCATTCCTTCATGCAGTACACTCATTTGTTCCCAAAAGGAATTTAAATGGCCACCGTTATACAATGAACCATTTGTTGTGTGAGGAATGCCTTGATTTCCACATACAACTAAGCAAAACAATTTTACTTTCTGGCACTCTTTAATTTTACTTGTAATTTTACTTTCCCCGTTCAAACACTATGCAATTCCAAATGACATCACTGCTACATTAATTTGTACATATCAGAACTTTTTGGGTTAAATATAAACTAAGCAATTCTGCTTGAATTTCTTGTTCCATCAACTGTGGGTAAATTATACAAGACCTGTATATGTGCCTGAAGTTGTTGTCTGTATTATATACTGTATGTTTTGCATAGTAATATTCATTTGACTTTTTTCCCCAATACTGAGGAACAGCACCATATGTATGAAGATACACAAAGCACTTGTCCATCTCTAATCATCACCTGTATGATGCTTTAAACTGTTGCAGCTAAAAGCACAGTAAAACTTGTGCTAACCACAACAAACAATTTACATTAATCCGGTGAAAAAAATAATATAGTTTACTTCTTATGTACCTATGACAAAAGAAGGATGTAGAACAAAATGTAGAACATTTTCATCTACATGATACTGACTTCATTAAAGCCATCGAGTTTTACGGTAAGATTGTGTCAAAATTTATTTCCGCTATAACAGTAATCGCATATGCTCCATACCTGCGCGTCTCCCGTGTATTCAAACATTTAAATTCTATGATTCTTGTGACAGCACATCATATCGACAGCGGTCTGATTTCTACGGGGACTCAAAAATCTCATACAACTGTGTGGAACCGCACCGGACTGTCCAAGTCTTAGGAAAGAACAATCACTAATAACTTTAACACGGGAGAAAAGTACCGGATAATTACATTAGTGACAGCATGGTGCTATTCTTTGCCATTCGAATCAAATCACTGGCGATACAGAAATTACACACACACGACCTGGAAGTGCAAAACTTCATTCGCACAAACAACCGCACGTTTTGCATCCACGTCTGGGGCATACACACTTAAATCTCTGTTCCATACGAGCTCATGGTCCGAGATAATTCAGCTTCTGCGTCACATAAGCGCGCTGCAGCTTAAGATCTTAAAACGTTGTACGAGGAAAATAATGACCACACCATTATGATTATTGTATTGAATGCGGGCGTGTGTTGTGGTCTTTCTGTAGCTACTCCCTGAAAAACTACAGGCAACTGCAGCCAATCAAACTTTCCCCCATTCAAACACTGTGCACTTCCAAATGACATCACTACGCTTGCAATCGATAAAGAGCAATAGGGAAAGATACTAACCCTACACCTCTCTATACAGCTACTTGCCACCGCATTTTTCTTTCAAGAGAGCGTTAGATAAACACTTCGACCGGCCACTGAATGACATACAACGTCTTCAAAGTTAACAGCATACAATCTACATGTAGTCTACCAGCGATAAGCTCCGTCAGAAGCTAATGCGTTCGTACAGAATACATTCACCGAAGTTCCACTGTCATTCTCAGTCGATAGTCAGGGGTCGCCCCTTTGGTCATTAAAATCTAATTGCGTAAGAAATTAGCAACCTTAAATTCGACTTTTTTTGAACGCGTTTAGAGCTAGTCCTCGTTACAATAGCCGTACCGTTTCAATTTCTGCTGTTGGAGGAAACAACATTGCCGGAGCCAGCTGCGATCGAAAAATCATTTTGCCAACGAGAAAATACAGGTTGTTTGTTTACTTCTGCAAAACATTATTTTAAAAGCATTACTAACTGAGAGGTCAAGTTTGATGAACATTTGAAATGACAGTCTGGAAGAATACCTTCGTATTCTTAAAAATAAAGAAAAGTCTAGTTGGGTTTGGTAGACTTATACAACCGCAGGGAAAAAAGTTCCGACTTACAAGTCATGGGCTTTGGTAGTTAACTTGCTACCAGGCAAATCATGTTTTTCGTACTGCCAGTCGGTTTAGCAGCCTAGCTGATATTTTGTGACAGAGATCTAAACTGAGTAGCCACCTGGGGTAGCCTATCTACCAATCCAGCCCGTCTCCGGTGTAGTACAGTTAAAACTTCGACGGGAAGTTTACAATGCTGTTGTACCTGCCTAACATAACAAACATCCACATAACCATAAGTAGTGCACGGTGCTATTTTATCAATTATTTATCAATGCTTCGATACTTTGTTTCAGGATTGGACCCTCTGTACCACATACATACTCAAAAGCTTTGCAGCGTTACATAGATCTACCAGCTAGTCAGCTGTATCTAAGGTTCTTGTGTGAATGAAAAGTTTGTTTAATTCACAGCTGAACAGGCATCGACTCGATAAAAGGTTCAGTGATGAATATCTCGGCTACAACAGGGGCAGCAATCTGCAATACAACTTTGATAAACTCGCAGGAACACCAGCCAAAACAGTTTTGCAGACTTTCAAGCACTGCTTTGTTGTCTGAAAAGTTGGTTTGCGTGCATAATAGCGAAGTACGAATCGGTTTTTTTTAACGGTATCCACACACCAAGTAGCCAAAAACTCAGAAAAAAAAATCCGAGACACGTTTTACTTATAGATAATACCTGATCCAAAACTGCACTATCATGCATATCTCGTGAAACCTCATGTGTAGGTAAGGCACAGAGCTATCAAGCCAGACGGTCTATCCACAATACCAGCAAAACATTAGCTCGCTGGCTATTCGTAATAAGGCAGCAGAGTCAATACTTGTAGTGCAAAAGGTTCGCCCCGCCGCAAAAGCATTGTTCCCAGCGGCAACTCCTAAACTTCAGCGTGTATCCTCGCACGCGCGTACACTTTCCTATCATATGTAGAATTAAAACGGAGCCTCTGCATTTGCAGCGCACGGCACGGATACGTTTAAGGATTCTTGACTGATCCTTAACCGAAACAACCATAAAATCTCGTCCCGAGCGGGAAATGATAAGTTAAAAAAAGAGAGAACGGACGCGTTTAACAACAAAAAGTTATCATAGCGACCCGGCGCAGCAGGATAAAACTATCGCTACACAAGAAAGGAACGCGTGCACTGCACACCCCCCATTTAAATAATGGTAGCTAGCTATAGTTTAGAAAGTATCGGCGAGAGTCCGTAATATCCAGATAGCGCGCGGTAACTGTGCACAATTTCACTTACTTTTCTCTCGCTTGGCTATCGGAGGGGACGACGGCTCCTTTCCCTTTGGCGTACATGCTGGATTCTGTTTTAAGACTTTTACCCCACTCAACACCTGTCAAAGAAAGCAGCCAGGAAAACGTTCTATCTCCATAGCTACCCCTTTACTGTTTTTTTCCTCCTTTTTTTTTTTTTTTTTTTACATCTCCAACATTGGCCACAAATCAGGCACAGTTTCTATTGGGGGGACTTGAAACAGACCGCTGGTGGATTTTTTTTTTAACCACTGTTCCAGGAATTCATACTCACTCCCTCTGCTGTGGAGACGGTGGGGGCTTCTTAAAGGAAAACGCACACAGTGCCATGTTTTCTGGTCCCCGAAACGCACCAACATCGAGAAAACTCAGATTGGCAGACGGGAAGCTAAAGGGCTTTATATTTGCGAGCCGTAGAACTCCTGTAATATTCAATTGTTAGTGAGTGTACGTTTACATCCGTGTAAGGTAGAAGATGACATTATACCATGTACGACTGCTTCTGTTGTGTAGCTGTTCTACAGGTTAGATTGTACCATGTTTCGTTTGTGAACTTTGGTAGGGGGAAACCTAATTTTCTTCCACGGTATTTTGAGATGGCTGCGTGTTTAGTCCAAGGCATTGTTAGGCATTATTGGCCAGCCCTAATTTTAAATATGACATTTTTGTCTTTATTTAACTGACATGCACTCTCTTGAATTATTTTATCAAATGTAGGCGTCCTTACACATTTTGAAGATTAACTGGAATAGTTAAGATGTAAGCTACTCTAGAACCTACTCTTCAGTTTGCATTGTGTGGCAATTGACACAACCAGCAATCTAAAAAGCCACGTGCCACTAATTAAACCAACAAGGACAACAAATCCCCTTCGGTAAGGACTCCTCAAGATAAGAGCTTAGTCTAAAAAAAGCAAAGTGACTGCCTTGATGTGGAATTATTACTCCGAAACAATTTTCTCATAGACAACGTACAGCTTGTTTGCCTGAAAAAAAATGAAGTAATCAAGGTCTTTTTGGGGTCAGGCAACTATTAAACATGTCATGGTTTCAACTGAGAGAGAGAAAAAAAAAAAACATCAAAATGTTTCTTGACATAACAGACTGTGTCCACAGCTGTCTAACTAGTTTCGAGACACCATTATTAATTCAGCATCTGAGAGAAAGAACTCCACTGTTTTGGCCAGGGCTTTGCTCAGCAGCGCCACCTATTGATTGGCATGAGTGGGCCCAATCTTCCAAAAGGCCTTGCCGATTTATTTGGTCAGAATGTATCACTCCCAACTTCTACCCACTGATACCCTCCTGATACCTGATAGAAAAAAAGTCTTAAGTATTATTTTTTTGGACATAATACGTGTAATAATAAGTAATACCTGTCTTGAATGACATAAACGTGTTGCAGTGTAAATGATTTTGGTAAATGGTAAATGGACTGCATTTATATAGCGCTTTTATCCAAAGCACTTTACAGTTGATGCCTCTCATTCGCCAGAGCAGTTAGGGGTTAGGTGCCTTGCTCAGGGACACTTCGACATGCCCAGGGCGGGGGATCGAACCGGCAACTCTCCGACTGCCAGACAACCGCTCTCACCTCCTGAGCTATGTCGCCCCTATTTTAAAAATATTTTTTAAATATTTATTTTATTTTTATTGACTATCACTCGTAGTGTAGGTTTCTGCACAGTAGAATATGTGGTTCCTGAGATTAAGAGCAGAGACCCAAGTGCCCTACAGGGGACCAAATTAATTTCTGGGTTTTAGGAGGATATGGTATTACCAATACACTCTGTGATGGCAAATCCACATTTTTGTTTGTTACATCAGAATCATATGAATTTAATGCTTTTTTTTCAGAAAAAAGGTTACCTGTCATCCAAGCAGAAAGCTTAAGGCAAGATTTGAACCGTTTTGTTTGTTTGTACAAGGAGCTATATTTGTTTGGGGAAAGAAAAAGAGGACCGTAGTTTAGGGCACAAATACAGATTTTTTTTTTTTTTTAAGCCAGAAATGGCCAGTGTGTTCAGGTGAATATTTTTCTCTGGCCATTCCTCCATATAGAGTCTTTGAAGATCTTTTGGTTTTTACACTTGTGGACTGCCCTTTTTCAATTCAACACCTCCACAACTGGTGTGCGTGGCGAAAAATCTCAATTTCGATTTCGCCTGACCGTAACACCCAGTATCCATGGAAGTTCCTTTGCCGTTTGGCAAACTCCTCTTGGTTATTTTTGCTGATCGCCCTCAATGGAGGCTTTTTGTCTGCCAGCCCTGTCAAAAAGCCTTTTGATGGGGCAGTAGTGTCTAATGGTGGCTCCGTTGCAACAAATCTTTGTAGCCACTGTCCAAGAGAGAGGGGGATGTTGACGGACACACTCCATGCCTCAGGCTGTCCATTTTCGCGGCAATTCGAAAGGCAAGGAGATCCATTAAATAAAACGACAAAAAATATTCATCAACAAACTTAAAGTATTGTGAAATCTAAAAGCACGGCAAAATAAATAATTAAACAAGCCGTGAATACGTGAAATTAAGATTTTTGCGGTAACGTGAGAGAGAGTGAGTGAGGTCAACAACGATTCTGTTCCCCCATTTAGCTAGGCCTGCACCCCACTGCACTATCCCCCATGATATCCTGTCTGCAGGCTGCAGTACACAAAAAGGCCAGCAGGGGCCAAGACTGAATCCTAAGGCAAAATAAACATAAATTACAATATGGCTTACAGGGAGATTCAGAGACTCTCGTCTGCAGACTCTTGTGTGGCTTTTGAAAATTTCTTTGCCCCTTAAGTTGTGTCTATTTTTTTTTAAAAAAATCTCCTGGCTTGTGGAGGTCAGCAACCCCCTTGTCTTGTTTCTTTATAGAGTGCTTTGCCTTTCCCCATGGTGATGGATGAAACATGGATTTTACATGTGCTACTTCATCTTTATCCCCCAGGGAAACAAGACGCCATGGGACATTATAATACAGTTCCTTAATATGAACTTTAAAAAGTAGCATTTTAATGCAGATTCATTTTTGTTGATTTTTTATATAATGTAACTATTTGGGGTGTAAATAAATACCTTTTATTGAGCATACAATATAGCTTACCTGTATCCTGTTTTTTTTTACTTTATATAGCCATCTTTACTCATCTTACAGTGCCCTACCAGGAATTTGCACTATATATATATATATATATATATATATATAGAGAGAGAGAGAGAGAGAGAGAGAGAGAGAGAGAGAGTGCAGTCCATAAGTATATGGGCAGTGACATAATTTTTGTTATTTTTGCTCTGTACTCCAGCACATTTGAAATTAAACAATGAACGTGAGGTTAAAGTGCGGACTGTCAGCTTTAATTTGTAGGGCGCTTACGTACAGTACATATCAGGTGAACCTGTAATGTAGCAATCGCAGCCTTTTGTATACAAACTCCCTCATTTTCGAGGCACCAAAAGTAATTTGACAATTGGCTGCTCAGCTGTTTCTTGGCCAGATGTGTGTTGTTGCATCATTAGTTCATGCAGAAAGAAAGCAAACATACGGTCTAGCGTTTATTCTAGGTGTGGAATTTTCATTCGGAAATATGTTCCTGTTGTCTCTTAACTCTTAAGGACCAAAGAAATATCAGTGCCAGTAAAACAGGCCATCATTGGGGTGGCAAAATAAGAATAAATCAATCAATGACATGGACAAAAGTTTGAATGTGTCAAATGTTTGGAACAACAGAACCAAGAATGCACTTAGCAAATAACCTAGTAGACCACAGAAGACCATGGACCCAAAACAACAAAAATTGCATCACTGTCCTGATACTTATGAACTGCACTATATATTTGCAAGGATATCACCAAAGGTATTACACGCCACATCTTTCTCTGTTCACCGAAGCTCACATTTTTAATGACAATTTGCTGTGCTGTGGTGCATTTCGATGTAGGCCTGTTCCTTGGGCTTGGAAAAGTAATACTTGAACTAGGTCTTCTGTCACTTTTTTTGGGGGGGGGGGGGGGGGGGGGTGGGCGAGATGGTGTCTGTACTGTGCAATATACTCCACTGTTGCATTTTCGAATTATATGATAATTCATTATGAATGAAAAAAAAAAGACTGAACATGGGGCTACTGATTGAGTTCCCCTCCCACGTCCACGTACTGTACGACAAGCCAGGAAGGGAGGGAGGTCCTGACGACTGTTGCCGTGGCCGTTGCCGGGAGAGATCGGGGAGAGGAGACGCGCAACCTGTGACACCTGCGGAGCTGTGACAGATCTACACCTCCCGCCCCGTTCTCCGATGACTCAGCCCTGACTCATGAGCCCCCCCCCCCCCCCCCCCCCCCCCATCCCCTCCAGTGTTTCTCTCGTCTTTCACGATGATTTTGTGTCTTCAATAAGCCTGGCTTCCCATTTCAGGACCACTGGGCAAGGAATCCGGACCTAGAGGCGAGGAGGGCTTTGTTTAACTGTTTATGATATCACAAATATGTGATTAGAATGTTCTTAACTGAACATTCTAACGCTGACGTGACAATCACTGCTTGTAATTGAGGAGCAATGGCGTTCTAGAACACTGATTTGGAATTTTGTAAAAAGCATTCCAAAAAAAAAAAAAAAAAACACTCTTCAAAGGGTTACTGTGAGACTGTGAATCAATGCAGCATTTTCTGCCTGTGTGATGAATCATAGTGTATGTTTGGAGCAGCCACTAGGGGAGGTGATAGGTACATTTCAAATAAACACAGGTAATTAGTAAGAATCAAGGAAATCAAGGCGCAAAGCAACTGTGCGAAGATGGAATGATCGACTATAGCCTGGGTTCTCAACCAAGGGTATTGTCGGGGTTACCCCCTACCCCCCCCCCCCCCCCCCCATTCAGCCTGGGTGGGGGTCTCTGCATTACAAACGGTTTAAAACTAAATGAATTTAATAATAATTGAATCTAAAAAATGGATTATTTATGATGTGATTGATTGCTTGACTATTTAAAAGTATATATAGCTATAAAAATTCAAGGGATAAAATTTTAAGTTCTATTTAGCATCTTACTGGCCCAGAACACACAACAGATGGGTAAGACCCAGCCTGGAAGACTGGAAGCCAAGCCAATGTTATGTTGAGGACCTAAGTAAGGCTCTTTTCTGTTGCTCACATCTAAATCCATTGAATTTGAAAATATTTACCCAAAAAGTGGTTGTGCATCCTGTAGATTGTAACCAGCAGCATAAAGGTCTTCGTCCTACTCCGTGACTGTGGCTGCAGACAACTGGACACCCCAAATCGGGGAGGAAACTGGTTATAGTCAACCTCAATTTGGGTAGCAAATAAATACATTTGTACAAATAAATAAATAGAGCGGTTTTACACACTAGCTTACACATCGCAAAAAAAAAAAATTCATAGCAAAGGGTGGCAAAGGGATACGAATGAAGCTCGTCTTGGCCTCGAAAAAAGAACAGAACTTGATGATTTGTTCGATACAAAAAGCCCAACCCCTTCATTACTGACGGAAGTTGAACGGACCGTTTCCATTTCCGCCTTGAGTCGTTGCTAGCCCGCTAACGCTATGGCTAAGGGTCTGAGTGACATCACAGTACGGCTGCCCGCGAACGCGACCGCGTTCATGTGACCTCACGCGGCCGATCGATTCTGATCAACTGACGACAACAGCAACAAGCAACAACAACAACAACAACCTTCGAAAAAACAAAACATCTGGAGCGATACGGCTTCAACTCATGGAAGCTTTCCCGTACCTCAGAAAGGTATTTGTTTTTCGATGAATATGTGCCGAGGAGGGCCTACCGGACTGGGGGGGGAAGCCGATCTCGCCTCCCACCGCACAGTGATCTGCCCGGTGCCCCTCTCTCTCTCTCTCTCTCTCTCGCACAGAGGAGCCGCAAAGACCGTAAATCTAAACTCTCATGATTCCGGCCGCAGAAACAAGTCTACGAGCGCAAGGTCACAAGTTCAAAATATCCCTCTCCTGCTGCTGCCGCCGCTGCTGCTGCTGGCTTATATAAGATTGTGCAGATGGTGAAGCCTGGAATATATGAAACTAGAACTGCAAGGGGGGGTGGGGTGGAGTGCGGGGGGGGGGGGGGGGGGATGGAGAACACAGAGACCCCCCCCCCCCCACCCCCCCCCAGCCTTTCCCCCCCCAAGAGGACTCCACGCTGCCTCGTATTAGCATTGCGGTTTGATTGGAAGACCGCGATCACCCCCCCCCCCCTCCTCCCATCCCCACCCATTTAGGGGAGATTTTCCGCGGCTGACCCCACCAAACGCTCTCAGGGCTGGGGTGCAGGACCCCCCCCATGTGAGCCCCCCCCCCACCCCCGGTGGTACCGCACACTTCCTGACAGTAAGCTGCTGACCGCAGCCACGGGGTCGAAGGCAGCGCGAAGCCCGGTCCAGCGTCGGAAGGCCCAGAGCGCGGAGAGAGAGAGAGAGAGAGCGGCTGACACTCCACTCCAGCAGACAGCGTGTCTGTCCCTTTAAGAGGCAGAGAGAGAGACAGAGAGAGAGAGAGAGAGAGAGAGAGAGAGAGAGGGGGGGGGGGGGGGGGGGGCAGGCAGGCAGGCAGGCAGGCAGGAGCGCAGCGGCTGCAGCAGTGGCAATGTTTTCATGGTGTTTTTGTGTGTGTGTGTGTGTGTGTGTGTGTGTGTGTGTGTTTTTTCTTCTTCTGTGGGAAGCGCGCGGCCTCGTCGCAGCTGAAGCTGACTGTGTGCCTTTGCGAGGATTCGCCTTTCTTCCGAGCGAGCGGGAAAGAAATCCATGTTGATGACTTTATTCCACAGGCGTCTCCCCACGGGGCTCCGTGTAGAGAGGGGAGGAGGGGGGGAGAGAGAGAGAGAGAGAGGAGAGAGAGAGAGAAAGAGACAGAGAGGGAGAGAGACAGAGTGAGAGTTAGCGAGAGAGAGAGAGAGAGAGGGAGAGCGAGAGAGAGGGAAAGAGAGAGAGAAAGAGACAGAGAGAGGGAGAGAGAGAGAGAGAGAGAGTGAGTGAGTGAGAGTTAGCGAGAAAGAGAGAGAGAGAGGGGGAGAGTGAGACACTCAGAGAATGGTAAAGAATCCCTTCTGAGAAAACACCGCAGAAAAACCACAGAATGTAATATGAAAATTAGAACTGGGGGCGG